>JABJVR010047147.1:0-20679 GCA_025773905.1 Chitala chitala
GCTCTGGGATGGGCTCCAGGTTTCCCCGTGACCCTCACCAGGAATAAGCGGTTAAGATAATGGATGGATGGATAGAACTTTCCACTTTGTATGTCATTACTGTTCAACACACCACGCAGGTTTCACCTTAGCTGCTTCTGACCGCAGCTAACTATGGCTTTGCAGAATACTGGATTCATATGGAATGACTGGCTTTTGTTTAGTGAAGAGACACAGCGCCAAAGCGATGGAGATAGACCAGGCTTCTCAACTCTTTTTGGCATAAGTCCCAACATAACATTCATCATACCTTATTTATTCTTCTGGATGTGTAGTTTGTAAAGGCATTGTGTAGATTTTTCTAACTTATTTAATTTAATATGACAATCCTGCTCCACCACCAGTTTTAAATGAGCTGTATGTGAGATGTTACGGAGAAGGAAACATTAAAACACTGAGAAACTTGGCTGTACTGCCAGTGTGTCCAGTGAATATAAATGTATAAAGCTAAAACATTTCATATGTGGGATATCAGCCCTCTTTTAACTAAGTCTTGATCCCCTCACACACACACAAATGTAAACACATATATCTCCTTCACTTATATCTCCGCCTTGTTGCCAAAATTCCGAGAACATTACTGCAACATTGCTACAACATCATTCCACATACAATGCTGTGGATTAGAACCATGGTTATGACCCCATGTGTTATAAACTGCATGCCTGTGAATGGGATGAGTCAAGGATTCACACTATTATTAAGCTTACTGTGAGCTGACAGCAAGGCAGTAATTCCCATAATCATGCTGTTTTATTGCAGCAGAGGCAGTAACAGGCATATTGTGACATATTTGCGTTGCTGGAGAAATTCCAGGACGTGTCATTTGGGTAATCAGGTATCAGAAACTAGAGTGTTTCTTGACAATAACAGCAGCTATTTTGTGTTGAACACGACTGACGGCATAAAGGAAAAAAACTGTTTCTCAAGCACCGGCCCCCATTAAAGGCCTTTTGGCAGGAGAAGGCAAAGCAGGTAGCGACTGTGAATTTCACCGTATCAAACTATACAAACACACAGAGGAGATGAAACACGCATGCACGCCACACACGGACACACACACACACCAACACATACGAATGCATATGAAAATAAGCATCACAACACATGCATATGCATAAACACGCATGCAACATGCATTTTTAACAGGGACAAACAAACATACGTTTACAGTAAATACATTTTCTGCGCTAAAATGCAGACGCATTTATATAAGCACAAAATGAAGATATGTGATACTTTGCATTAAACCATTTGAAGGCCCACAGATTTTCCAGTTACAGGGATGAACAGACAGAGTGATAAGCTGTAATTCAGCTCAATGACTTGGCTGCCTGTGCTTGCAGGATCTGGCTCAGTGTGATGTGACAGCTTGGTCAGAGAAGGCAAGTGTGTTTGGAGTAAGACCAGGCCAGGAGCTGCCTGTCATGTGCTCAGTGAGAGACCTTCACTGGCTTCCTGCTCCTATCACTCTCCTGTTTCCTTCAACCAATGGGATGTGGCATTTGGATTTCACAGGAGCACAGAGTAAGAGAAGACTGAAGGCACAAGCTAGTGGATAGAGAGTGCAGCGAGTTTCATCTTTTCTCAGAATGTCCTCCTGGATGTTAGGATGGGCATCTGGCTTTAGGCAGCTGTGAAATGCCCGAAGTAATTCACAGCACAGCAGTGGCACTACCAGCTAGTAGGAGGGGTCACATGCTAGCCCTTCTTTTCTGCCTGGGACCAAAAGGGAGGCTGGAGTGACAAACAGGTCCTGTGTGCCACTTTGTGGACTCAGTCTTCAAAATGATGTCACAGCCCACAGCAGCACATGGGCTGAGAGAGACAGAGAGTGAGTCATCATTGCACCACTGCCTCGTCATCCCAAACCACTCCCACCAGCACCCCACTCCACTCCCACCAGCACCCCACTCCACTCCCACCCTCACCCCACTCCACTCCCACCCTCACCCCACTCCACTCCGACTAGCACCCTACACCAGTCCTACACGCCACTGCTGCTGTGTCTCTTTTGTCCTTCCAGCAACTGGAACCCTGTCACTCCTCACTTGCAGTCCTGCCACATCCCTCTTGTGTCCTGTTATTTATATCAGCTCCGTCTCTCACGGCCAAACCTCACTGATGTGGAGGGCTGCTACCATGCTTGCCCAGTGTCTTCACTGTGCCAGGCCCTGTTTAACCTCCAGAGAGTTTCCATGACACCCAGTGTGTTAGTCTCACGCTATGCTTATGCACCGTAAATAGCTGTGGGCATTAACACACACACCAGCACTACATTCTAACATTTAGAATACCGTTTAAGAGTGTGTTGCTACCCCTTCAACATTACTATTGTGTACTGCTGCCTGTGGTCTCACAAAAGGGTATTTTATTAGCAGTCATTAGTGCAGCCCTTAAATTCTTATTTTCTATGATTATCCCACACTACGCTTTTCTTGTTGGTGGTTAGAAGAGTGTACCTAGCTGCCAGATTTTGTCTCAAAGCTATGACTGAAAGGCAGTCACATATGGGGGTCTCGTTGCCGTCTTTCAGAAGGCGCATCATTTTGAGGATGAAAAAATGCCCCCCTGGCAAAGAGGAAGCCATTAATCAGAATCGGATTGAGCACAGAGGAAAGGCTGATGGTGGGGGGCCACGGGGTCGCCGTGAACATTAGGCTGGGATTTGGGTTCGCTAACAGGCCCCTCTGGGACGGGCTGACAGAGCCCTGCAGTGGGCACAGTAAAGCAGCCATCAAAGGGTGAGCAGAGTGACACGGCACGCTCGCAAAGCTCATTAGAGACAGTCCCATTTCCCACAGAACCCCGAAGTGCTGACGCTGGCCTACAGCTTATTCAGGCATGTCACACCCCAAATGACTCGTCAATAATGCCCTCTGCCAGCCCGCCTGATCGGGTCTGGCATTTGAAGGCCAGTCGCAGGCATTTTGTTCACAATTTACATGTACACTTCAGCTGGCCCCGTTTGTCCATCATTAGACTATTAAACAACAGGCACGCACACACAGACACACAGGCAAAAGTGGCACGCGCGCGCGTGTGTGTGTGTCTGTAAAAATGCACAAGTATTGAATGCTTTTATATTTTGCTGATGCCCTTTTTGACATTGTCTTTATCTGCTGTCGTTGTACGAACCAACAGATATACAAGGGTGTGTAAACATCTTCATGGTAACCTTTCCCTGTGTAGATCAGAATTTCCTCACCTTTCTATCAGTACTTAAATCTCGAATTCATTATTTTGCATTGAACATTGTCAGCATCCTTATCAAGAAAAAATAAAACACTAAGATCAGAAAAGGAAATGCTGTTCATGCCTAACAATGGCTGGTCAGAAGCAGGCCATGTTTTATTTGACATTACCTAAATGAAAAAATAATTTTTACCGAGCACACAGAATGTACACGTAGAGGGCTGACGAATGGCAGCAGTGCGCTTACATTGTCACAGACTCGTGAATGGATGGACACAGGAAAGAGAACAAAAAGAAATACAAATCGGCAAAATTCTGCTCGGAACACTCTGTTCTGAATGGAGAATGAAACAGCAGAAAGAAAATGCAGTGATGAAACGGTCTGACGTTATTAAAGAGCTAAAACAAAGAGGAGAGAAAGGAAGAGAGCAGGAGTGGTCAGGTAGATTCAGACCATGGAAATAACGTGCTGACTCTAGTGCTTGTAGCTACTTACTGTAAAATGAAAGTAGATTTAATTGTTGAGGTTAACCAAAAAATATTTGAGGAACAAAAGACTAAAACCCATGTCAGGGTTTTAGAAGCCCTTTATAGCGAGGTATTTCTCTCAGTGCTGTGGGGGACGTGGACAGACACTCACAAACAGGAGCATGTGAAAAAGAGTGAAGGTTACGTTCACATTTAGTTTGGCCTGCCACTTCTCATTTTTCTTGGAAGGATTTTTTTCATCGCAACTTAAAAATTAAAAAAGGCAACAGGAATAAATACTTCCTCTTAGCAAACTGGCTGCAGGCATAAGGCCACTATAGAGAGAAGATTAAGAGACAGGGGACGTCACGGCACTTAGCAAACAACATGACACATGAAAAATTAAGGTACCACTTGATTTCACTTTTGCACCACATAGGCAGAGAGGTAATCTTGGCCTGGAGTTGAGTAGGCTACAGTAATGGCATATGTAACTGTAGTCAGGCTGCGTTCTGTCAATCTAAGACAAAGACAACACAAAGATGTGTGTAAGTGTGTAAGCTAAATGGCCACTGAAGAGTGTGGCACGGGACAGGAAAAAAGTCAGTGTGGGGCTGGGGGGTGGTGGCAGAAAATCAGCAGGGGATTTCAGGTCTGACCTAAACCCTGCAAACATACATTAAGAGTACAAAATTAATCCCAGGTTTGGCTCAGGCCATGACAAGAACCATTAGGAGAACAAAATGAATCCTTTGTCTAGCACAGGTCAGGTGAATGGACATTAAAAACCATAAATTAATGTCACCTCTCATTTGTGTCATCTCAAGCACCTAGAAATGAGACAAATAATACTGTTTTATATCTATTATAAATGTATCCAAAACCGACCTGATCATACATTATATGTAAACACACATGTAATGCTTTACACGAAATCAACATTGGGGAGATAAATGAGGAAATAAATGGCATTTAAGTGACTTTGCAAACTTGCTTACATCCTGCTCTTTAAGAGGTATTAAGAATTCATCCCAAAAAAACAAATTAGAGCACTCTATCATTGTTCAACCCCTGAATCCTGCTTGGAGGAGAATAGTTTTTTCTTTTCCGATTAGAAGGGAGTTTTTACCAGGAGCGAGGGTCTGAATATTTCATGAGCTGGGCTCCGCAGGAGTCCCACACCACCTCTGATAATGATCACTGTGAGCTGCGGAGAGGGAGGGGGGAGAATTCCTGGATGTGAACGCCTCTCTATGCCTAAGGGAAGGAAAAATGCCCCATTGACATGTTCTGCCCATTTTTGGAGGCACGGAGGAGAAAACAGAAGTTCTTAATTGGTGTCTGTCATTTCCCTGCCACTTTTACACTCAGATGGTGGACCCATAAACTCATTAACTGCAGGACAAACGTGACGTGTTCTGCACGCTCACAGTTCGGGGAGGTGAGACGGAACAAGCATCCTCTCTGTACCCAGCGCAGCACTTACTGAGGAAGACAACTAGAGTGTGTGAGAGAGAGAGAGAGAGAGAGAGAGAGAGAGACCAGTAATTGCCATGTTTTACTGTGCTGCTCAAAGGCTGCGACTGCAGTCCAACAATGAAATCGCATTTATTATTGCATCTCCTGTTGCTTCAGGAAGACAAGCCAATGCCGGAAGACAAACTGCCACAATGAAAGGCAGATGAAAAAAAGCAGGGAAAGGGTGGGCGAGGTAAGGTAAACCCCATACTGTGAGAGATGTAAGTCATGGAAGATGGAGGGGGTGGGGAGGCGAGGGGTCAGGCTAGCTGCCTATAGAAGATAAGGGAAGCTCAGACTCACCATAAACTTTCTGATGGAGAAACTTTGTCCCTCTACAGTGAAATCGGAATTACCAATTCTCACACTCCATTTTCTCATAAACACGGACTTTGGCTTCTAACACACAGATGTAGTGGGGGCAATCTAGTTTGTCAACAAATGCAAATATAATACATCATCATCATAGATTAGTCTAAAATAATAATTTAGATTAGATTTAGATTTAGTGTCCCACAAAGACACTAATACAATTTTTTTTTGTAAATAGTTATCTGCTATAACAAGTTTAAAAGGTGTGAATGTGTAAAATGGGGCATGTGCAGTAAGTGAGTTTGAATAAGTTCCATTCTCTCACAGCTTGAAAGTTACTTCCAGAAATAAAAGAACAGTTCGCCTCACTTCAGTTTTCGATAATGTCAATGTCAATTTAATTTGTAAAGCACATCTAAATGCAAAGCTGATCGTCCAAAGTGCTGTATAATAGCAGAAATAACAAAGAAGTAACACACAATGCAACAGCAAAACAATATAAAACAATGATGGTCAGCGATGATATGTATTAAAAACAGATCCCACCATATAAGGCTCATGTTCTCTTTAAATGCTTCTTCCAAGCGTTAATGTGGAGTTACGAACCCAGCGCAATCTGAAGTAATTCCCTCCCTGACGTGGTTATATGTGAGCACTTTTTTTATGTCGGTTATAAACGGCACCCTGACGTATCACCGGGCTGTGGCTCCATCTGTCACCGCAGCTGACTAGGCCACTAATGGGCCGCGGCTTCGCTATGGCGACGGCCGGCCAGCGCAGCAGGATGAAGAATGGCATGATTAATAATGGCGCGTTTATTAATTTGTTTGCGTGTTTACCCAGCTCAGTCACTGAGCAGTTTTCCAGTCGACGCCCGCTTTTTCTCTGCCTCGCTGCCCTTAGCCGGGGCCACTTCAAAAAGATTTGTGTCACCTCTATTGGGTGACAAACAGGCCTGCCTCCCAAGCCTGAACCTGTCTCGGGATGAGGGGCGCTAATTTAATCAGCCGTTGATTTCTGAGGTGAGAGGGTCCGTGCAGCTCCAGGAGCGCCGTGCAGCCGTGATTCATAGGCCCAGCGCTCCGCTCGGATCTCGGTGGTCACTCCAGCGGTGTGAAAAGACATACAGCACATTTTTGTTAATCATTCTTGACAGAACGAGACTTTATACTGATACGCACAGCTGTGGGTGCATTAATCACTGCTAAGGCAGAGAGAGACCGAGAAACAGTAAGATGTCATGTTATTGTGCGAAATGTATGAGAAATTGCTCCCATAAGGCTCTGCTGTTGTACCGTTTCTATATGTGACGTGCCACAAACACTGTATGTGCAGAAATGTCTGTCAGTTGTCCTTGAGGAAAGCAAAGCAAAAATTATGGTGATAGAGATTCAAATGAGACTGAGATGAAGTGTGTCTCTCTTATCCCTGATAATGGTAGGTATTGGCTTTTTCCTGTCATGCTGTGGAGTCTCCCTTGTTTGTGATCATATCTCGCTTTCAGGCTGATTTGTATGGTCAGATGTCTGTACACAGTCTCAATGGACAGCCAGTAAACATGGGGTTGTATAAATACTCTGTTAGGAATTGTGTTTTAATCTTGTCATTCTGCATATCTCAACGACACTGAGCCAGACATGGACACGTCCTTCCTAAAATAAGTATATAAATCAACGATACACTGGAGAATATTCTTTCATTGTTTAGTAATTTGTGTACTACTTCTCCTTGGATGAAAATGCAAATATCACCATGCTCAACATCTTTGGATCCCCGCAAACGTTCTTTGACAAGGGACATCCCATGTGTTTGCTAGTTGTGTTACATATCTATACTGGACTTTGGCCCTGCAAGGCTGGACTGAATGAAGATTAATCTGCTTACCTTTGTACATTGTAAATTAGATAAAAAAAACAGATAAAGCTGTATGAACTGCAACACATGTGAGTGTCTGTCCATCCATCCATCCATTTTTCACACCATTTTTTTCTGGGGTTGCATGGGGCCCATCCCAGGTAGTTAAGGGTGCAAGGCAAGGTACACCCTGGAAGGGATGCCAGCCCATCACAGGACACACATACACTTTGTAAACACTGGACAGCCTACAACACTTGTTTTTGGCCCACAAGAGGAAACTGGAGAACAAGAAGGAAACCCACAAGCCACAAGGAGAACATACAAACTCCACACACGGGGCAGAAGTAGGGTTTAAACCCCCAACGGTAGAGGTGCGAGGCAACAGTGCGAACCACTGAGCCACTGTGCCCCCTCCACAAAATAACAGCTCTTAACTTTTCCTTACATAACTTTTACAGTCTTCCAGTGAAAATGTGGACGTGTCATCACCACAATTTGAGCAGTGATATACAGCACACAATAATGGTTTAGAGAATAACATTGCCATGTCACACTTACAGGCTAGCAGTCAGAAGACATCTAGTTTATGGTTTAAGACGTGCATCATTTGACTGGTGCCTCTTTGCATATTGTCCTTTTGTTCATGTGGATTTCATTAAGTTTCTTTTGGACACACATAATCAAATGACTTGCACTACAGTTACATTTAAAAGTCTCATGATGTGAACCAATGAGTATTTTTTTTTTGTTTGACTGCCCTTTCATGGACTGATGTTTCATCCAGGGTGTAGTCCATGGTAAAGCAAATACCACTAGGGAGAGGCTACCAATCACATCACTGATTGGATAAGTCATAAGTGATAGGGAACAGAACAACGGGCATTATCTTAATCAACACTATAATGATCTGAGCTTGACTACACAATTGCTTAAGTTATTTCACTTAAACAGCCATCAGAAATCACAACTACTGCGTCTCATTTAGGAAGAGGAGGAAGAACATCCTAGAATCAGCACCTTCAGAAAACACAGACACGGCAGTGTAATGAGTCACTTTTCAGAGTTGACCCCCGAACTTTAAGCCTGATTTACTTTTTAGCTGTGAAACTCTACATGCAATCTTCATACAGTGGTTAATATATTCGTACAGGACTAGTTATGCTTGTGGCCTTGGGCAGTGAAATAATTGCCTTCATTCCCAGACAGGAAGATAATTGCCTTTCTCTTTTGCCTTTCTCTGTCTTCCCTTTCCTTTCTCGTGTTCCATACACGCAGCCTCGCTAAGTGCCCTCCCTCCTGTGCCCTACTAATCTCGTCTTCACTCCTCCCACGGTTGACACGGAGGATGCGAACTGAAAAACTCTCCACCCACACATTGCAACTGTTCTCATCTACTGCCAGCATCACAAGGTACAGTAAGTAGGACACAGGATTCTCCCTATCAGGTCGATGCCTCAAGCAAATACTAATCTTGCTCTTGCACACAGACCACCCCAGTTAAATTTATGAGGAACACAAAAAAGAAGAAGGAGGGGGAAAAAAAGATTTATTCAAATCTTCTATTAACATGCAAAATTAAGCGTAGCAAAGTCCAGTCATGGTGTACTGATCTGCTGGCTAGCAGCACTTCATCATGTGCTTTGGTTTTGTGATGGCCATTAACCTGCTTGGAGTTATTTATTGAGAAGTCCTTAGTCAATGTCACCCAACTCAGTTCATCACTAAATTTGATTCAGTTCTAATCCTACACAGAATAACTTTTGTCTTTTGTTTTGTGGAAGTTCCTGACATATTCCCTCAGTAAAAAAAAAAAGATCCCTTGTGCTTTTCCCATTGTCATATTTCCATCATTAAATTTCAGAAACAGAGCCTTACCACAAAGTACACAACTGACAGGGGAAAAAATGGGCTATATCCAGCTGTTTCGGTCTGACATGTTGCAAAGGAAGAGCGATCAAATCTTCCTCCAACGGAAAGGACGTTTTGCATTTTCAACATCTCCGTATCAGTAAGCAGCCCTCACTAGTTTGAACAATATTAAGCCACTTCAATACAGGTATCTCTCAATGGCAAAGTTTGGGGTAATTTCCACAGAAAGCCCCACCATTCATGAGGGACTGTAAATAACATTGACAAAGAGGGAACTCACGAAAAATATCTCATGTGCAAAAAGGAACAAGGGACGTAAAATCACCTGCAACGGAAAACTTGCACATTGCAAAACCCTCTGCTCTTTCTGTGAGCCCAGTGCGGAACCGAAGTGAAATGATTGTTCCGCTGTTCCCTCGGCGTTAGCCATTCACGGAGCATTTCACCTCCTCGGTCTGACGTTAGCACATCTGTCACTGGCTCCTTAACATTCTGGGCACGCTCAAGAAAGTGTGCAACAAAGTGAGAACTATTCAAAGGGGGGCACTTGACTGAATACACAGAATTAGATTTCCAGCTGGTCCACATTTATTCACAATTGGCCCGTTATTCATTAGAAAACCTGATAGGCTAGCTGGATACCAAACTGGATGTGCAGAAGGCACATATAGCTCAGCTTTGCTTTCCTTGGTTTTAGATAAGTCTATGGACCAATTGTTGTGGATTGATGGCTAGAACCTGTCAGAGTGGCAATAGACTGATGTGCACAACATGCCAGAAATACGTGTTTTATTATCTGAATAGAGATCAAAGTTCGAATAAGACTTGAATGTTGGAACTGTTTAAAGCTGGTGTTCCAAAAACACTGGACAAAAAAGAGATGACCTACCAAGAAGCGTGCAGAAAATGGGTTTTTAATGCCTGACACACAACATTTGAGCTTTTATTCTTCACATATTTCATAAACTCCACAGCTCTACTCAGGAACGTGAGGTCAGATTAAGTGTGGCAATAGATCTGTGGGGAAAAAGCAACACCTTGCTGTATGCATTTCATCTAAACAAATAAAATAACAGCTGTGTAGGTGCACACATCATGGTTTCAAAGAAAACGACCCTGAAATTATATTCACCAAAAACCACATCATTCAGTAAAATATAGAGGAATTTATAGATCAGTAAATAGCAAGCTGAAAACTATTATAGTTTAACCTTATTCCCACAAACTGTACAATGTTTACTGCTAATTACAGTACTTAGCCTTTTTATGTTTTTATGTTTATTGTTTCACCTGTTCAATACTGTCACTGAAGAACAAATGAAGAACACACCCTGCTAATATTTCCTAATAAGAGTGGCACATATTGTTAGCACATGCTAACAGGTAAACTGGTATTGATTTTTACTGTGGTGGAGACTGGTAGCTTAGACTGGTAGCTTAGACTGGTAGCGTCCCTGCAGGATCACGGCATGTTCCCAAATGTTTTAGCCTATTCTTTGTTTCAGCCAGAGTTTCTGTAACTTGCATCTTGGATTTGCTCAAATGTTTTCGTTACTGCTGAAATTAAATTTGTGTACAGATGAATACAGATTGTTCTTCTGAAATTGGATTAAGAAAATTTTAGCTAAGCACAAAAAGAAAGATTAATCTGCACAGCAAATAAACATTCAGTTTAAATCAAAATGAGTTTCGGTGTCATGTTGGTCTTGTTTGGAGATTTTTTTTTTTTTGGGAGTTGTGTTGGTGGTGGTGGGGGGGTTCAGTACTCAGTGACAAGTGTCATGCATCATGATTTTGACTTTATACTTCACCACTAGCACTGTTTCACTCAAGTGGACAAATGTGTTTCACCATGTACAGTTTCACTTATAGAAGCTGATGTCAGGGAATCAAAAGGTAAGGAGTCAAGAAACAACACAAGTGGACCACACGACTGTCTGAGACAAGCCAGCCCAACGTGACATAATGAGGGGGTGCCAGTAGTCAGGTGACAGGCTCTGTAATTATCACTGTGGGGCCAGACATCATGTCTTCACGAGAAACAGCTGAGAGCTTTCATCTCATTGGCTTCTTGCCGCCATGTGACATTCTTCAGCCAGTCTATCATGTTCCCTCCCCACAGAGATAAACACAGGCTGGGAACCAGACAGAAGCAGTCCAGGAATGGGCATTGTCATGTTAACCTGGTCTGAATGGGAAACTCAACCTGTCTTCTCAAACTTCTGGAGCAGTTAATTAAAGCATGCAAAGCAAGTAAATTATTCCAGATGTATTTTTGTAGATCGCTGAAATTACAGATTATTGCACAGACAGTATGTTTTGTCTATACACACAGTTATGTCGACATATAATTTAAAGCTTGTGTTTTCATGCTACTCATTTATCACCTGCTTTATTTAATACTTAAAAGAAAATGTCCTTCCTTCCATTTAATTACATTCACTACTTAAACATACCTTTTTGTAGCCACCTTTATATGTGTACAAGAAATCATTAAAAGCAAGCTTTTCTCACTATCTACACTTAATTAGGAGTAGACATCATGTCAGTCATTAACTCATGCAGAAGAACTTTTATTTGATTGGACAACCAGTACATTCATCATGTCAGGCAACCAGC
The DNA here is from genome assembly GCA_025773905.1 of Chitala chitala. Classification (NCBI taxonomy): domain Eukaryota; kingdom Metazoa; phylum Chordata; class Actinopteri; order Osteoglossiformes; family Notopteridae; genus Chitala; species Chitala chitala. The sequence continues at coordinate 11,878 of JABJVR010047147.1, forward strand.
TATCACTACTTAAAAAAACCACATTACACCCTGGTAGTGCTTTGGAGAATCATTGGTGCCTGCTGGTATAACTGGCATTGAATTGATGTGAGTTGCTATACACCATATGCCACATTCAAGAAAACAGGCAAACATGGTTTTGTGGTTAAAAGTGGTGTCAAACTCAAGGTTACTGGTTCAGGTTTCAGGCTTAGTAATGTTTTAGAGCCACTGAGAAAGGCAATTACCATACCAATGTTTAAAAATTTAAGACTGGACACATAAAATGTCACAATCAAACTTTAAAGCAATCCCCAATCACCAACCTTTAAAGCTGAAAAAACCCAATATGTAGAATTAAGCATGGACCAAAGCATTGTGTGCTGCTAATATCACATCAATATCTCTGTAAAGATTCATACATTAAAAACTGCATATTTTCAGTACACTGGTCATATGAATTGACTTGTTTGCAGTTTTCAGCTTACATAGGGCAGGTTTTATCGATGTGGAGCAAATGGAATACATCACCTCTAAGGTCAGGAAAGACATTCCTGAAGTTAAATGATGTAATGTTAAATCCCAATTTCAAAATTGCCCTGAAGTTTTTCCTGAAAAGTCAGGATCACATTAACTAATAGCAATGCCTTGTGTCACTCTGGTTAAATGATGTTATGCTGCAGGCTAGGTTTTATACAGAGTACATGTATTTAAGTAAATGCAGCTGTCAGCATTATTTCAAAGTAATTTTTAAAGCCACAAGCATAATCACAGCTGGGAGCCTAAAGCATTGCTTATTCCAAATGAAAGAATGGGCAACACTCCTGCAAGTAGCATAAACAGAATACATACAGAATGCTGTGTCTGGTCAAACAGATGGACCAATTCTGTCCCAGTGACCATTAAAGAGAAGATAACCAGAAATGTAGCCATAAATTTCACAGCGGCAGTCACTGAGTTGCAATGTACTACCTAAAAGTTTGTAACATGTACAGAGAAGCCAGATTGATGATTCAGAAAATGCAATGTGACTATGAGAACAACAGACATATTACTGAACACAAACAATGTCACTGAAGCTCATCTGAGAAGGAACAGCTCAGTAACTCTGTTCTGCAATGTGACCGATTCCTGCAGTTGTCATTATCACGATGTTGGACTGCAGAACACACGTCTTCTCAGTACAGCACACACCTCTTAACCGTTTGCTGAGAGAAGACTCTTTTTGCGCTTATGGTCTAGTTTGCAGTTGTGGGAATCAGGAACACAGCACAATAACATAGTAGGCAATAGTACTGAAAGTGACTCCAAGGATTTTTCTGTAAAATAATTTCATTTACAACACAATGTATTTCAACAATATTATATGACAAAGATAATGGCCCAGGAATAAAAACTATCAGAGAAAATCTGTGTATGTCGAACTTAGAACCGCAAACTATCAAGATGAACCTTCTAGAATGATTGGTGCGTCTATTTGGGGTAATATTATATTGTAAAGAATGGCATGACTACAGCCTACGCAAAAGAGTCTGCTGTTATTATTCACAGTTATCAAACTAAATCGTTATGTTTTCATATATAACTGTAATTTTAAAAGATTGTTTTTTTATGTTTTATTCAGTGTTAGTCATTTATGACCGTGGGGTACATCTCTAGAATTGTGGGAGTGTTGGATGGCACTTTAAAATAGGATAGTTAATTTAAAAAAAATTTAAAAAATAAATAAAATAACGGATACCAAGTGCAAACCTTCTCCCGAGACTGATGACATCTCACTTCTAACTGAGGGGTACGAAAAACGGTGGTTCTTTGGACAGCTGCAGGAAAGCAAAAAATGAAGTTCTACGGTTCTTTGGCCTGTGGGAGGAAACCGGAGCACCAAAAGTGAACGTGTAAACTGACACAGAGCTGGGACCATGTTCAAACCCACAACCCTGAAGTCATGAGGCCCTGTGCAGTGTGTTATCATTAACAACACATGTGTCAGCGCATGTACAGGGAAGCTACAGGATTACAGTCTGCCAGCATCTGTCTTTCTGAATCCCACCTCTGACGGCGACTGGTCCCACAACAATATTTGTTGGCTCATGTGCAGGTGCTGTTGACGGATACTTTCAGGCAGCTGACTATAAACACTCACAGGTGACAGATTCACAGTGTCAGTTTCTGGATAAGAAATGGAGCGAAAGCCCCTAGGTCCTCAGCACTAGGTTTCTCTTCCATTTATGTGTCCACCTGTCAAGTTGTACTCCACTAAACATATTTCACAAAGCAAGAAAAAATACAAAAACCATAACTATGGCTAATCTCTAACTTCATCGCTAAGCTAGAGAGCCATTTTGCCTGTTGCCAAACCTGCCAGTATTGATTACTGGATAGATTTGTCAGACAAAAAAATGGAAATAAGTTTGGTAAAACCCTTGAAGCCATAATTTTCTGAGGCCTCATATTCATGACTAATACTGAGAGTGTGAACAGCTGATGGAGACACTGAAGCTGCTGATTCTGAGCAGAAATAAAATGATCTGTCATCCCAAGAACTTAACACATGGTCAGCGGAATCCACGGCAAGTTTTCATTGTGCAGCAAATGTGAAGCCTGGAGGCTCATGGGATTGCAGTCTGCAGTGCTCTGTTCTCTCTGTCAGACAGAGCTCCCACTACCCTGTCTGCAATTAGCACCAAGATTTCATGTGCAGTGCGAGTGTTTACAAGCATTTGCGGCTGCAGTATTGGACCTCTAACCACAAAATTCCAGAGCATCAAAATTTTCTTCCCGGCACACACGTATCCACATATGCCCGAACGCATGCGTGTGAGTGCACATGTTCACAGACGCAATCAAATAATTGAATTTTAGCATACGCCTTTATCTGTTTGTACAAACCTCCCCCACTGTCAAACATTTTGCTTTTTCTGAGAACATGGCTCCAGCTGGTGATGCTGGGTGTGGAGTCTGGGATGGAGCCAAGTCTGCAAAGGATATTCATATCTCATTTCAGAAGCGTTGGGTCTGAGAGCTTCAGCTCCGCAGCAAAGTCACACATCTAACACCCGTGTCCCCCCCCACCAAATCACACCCCCTTCTTTTTCATTTCAGAACAGAAAAGCGGGAAGTTGTGAAAGTTACACCACAGACTCACAGACGCCTCCTCTCTGAATGAGCGCGAGAAAAAGAGCGAGAGAAAGAGAGAGAGGGTGAATGAATGAGAGCGGAATGAAAAGAAACAGTAGAAACGCAAAGAGGGCAAGAAACGGGAAGAATAAAAAGCAGTTTGAATAAACAAAGAAGATACATTTAGAATGAAGAAAATCAGTGTGAATAAGACACGTTCTCACATTTCTCATTCTGTAGAAATAAATACATTTTGGAAAATATCGATAACGTATTAGGAAGTTACAGTGGCGTATGTTTCATTTCATCTTTTGGGGGGGTGGGGGGAAGGCACACACACACACACACACAAACACACACACAAACACACACACTAGACACTCACTACTTATGGCACTCAATTTATCCTATGATTAATGTTTTCAATATACAAGATGATTGACAGGACAAATATTTGGGGGTACTGTTGGGGGATCCACTTTTCCCTGTACCCAAACCTATGCCAAAGGGTGGTTAACTGGCCATTGTGGGAAAATATTTATCATTACTTTAGGTTACGCATAGTTAAAAAACAGCAACAGAAGAGTATACAAAACATTCCTGGACAGTTTTTATAAGAAAAATGTATTGTAGGTATTTTTACTTTTTTTTTAACTAAAAAAAAAAGTGAAGCAAAGCTACAGGTAAATAATGTTCAAATCCTCTTCAGGGACTGTAAAATCCAAATCATCAGGCTCTCAAGTAACTCGTGCTTTTGGATGCTGCTCTGCGCTCTCTGCCTATTTCAGTTCCTGTCCGTATTTCTGCTCCTTCTCCCTGCAGTCCCCTAATGGGAGACTTGCACTTCTCACACTTCTTGTACTTTCGCCCAACTGATTCCCTATACGATGCACAAAAATTACCACCGGATGACAGAAGTTTCTGGCACCATTTCACTCTGGTATTTGCATGTGCAGATTCACTTTCTGTAATGCCTGCTGTTGGCTGAGGCTTGGCTTGTGTCATCGGTTTTTGTGTATGTGTGTGTGTATGTGTGTGTGTGTGTGAGAGGGAGAGAGCATCTGTGTGGTGGAGAATGTATACTGCTTAAGACCTTGTTCGCTCTACAAAAATTTGAGCTTGCAAGCTGGGTAATTGTCATGGGAAGGGCTGAGAAAGTCCTCAGTTTTACCTTTCTCTTGCACTGAATTTTGTACCAGAAACTTGGAGGGGGGGGGGGGGTCGGTGGATCGAAGGACACATGCTCAACAGCAATGTGTAACATGTGCAAAGAAACAGTGTGTGTGGCACGTTTCCTAGATGATAATATCAGAGGGTTGGCTGAGAGGATTTAGTTTCGTGAAGCTACATAGCTATGTTCTCCAAACCTCATCATGACTGTGTTGTCACACTGGTCTTGCCTTCTGTGAGCGTCCTAAATTCTGCAAATGCCCTCATTGATACAATCTTTTGAACCTTCAAATGTACATAGAAGACATTTACTGTAATTGGATGGATTTTTACATACATAGGTTTAAAATGACATACAGACTAAGTCACAGACAAACAGTAAATATACTAACGACAAAGAAAGCATTTAAAAGGACACATGCAACTGTCCCAGCATGCCTGAGTTACACAGTATTACATCTGTTGACACAGGTGCACTCATGTCATTTTCACATTGTTATTTAAAAGTACTTTGTGTGAAAGACTGCAGTTGTTACTTATTACTGCTAGAAAGAAGAGAATGTTTTTGGTTATTTTATACTGTATCTTCTGACATACAGAAGTATGTATTTAATTTTGATACTAGTGTTAAACTCATTGTAATGGTTCTATGATAATATCCCTTGATAAATGATGTGTTATGTTCTAGCCTGCTTCCCTATCTGACCTGGTCCAGATAAACACTTACCCAACAAAGGAAAGCCTTGACCTACATGGGGAGTGATTTATCATTTCACAACTTGGAGCAGCTTGAACTCTACTTCTAGCTGGGAGGCCCTTCATAACAGCAACCGCCGTGTGACCACCAGCTGCAGTGTAGTCCTAACCCTACACTTTCAAACTGAAACAGCTCTCATGGTTTCAAGCTGAAACCCCGTGTTGCACAATATTATGACAGACTCACATATTTTTGGACTGACAGTCACGGGGGGGGGGGGTCACCTCTAACCGTAAACTGTTAGCTGTGTGAATTGTGAATGCTTAGTGCAGTATTACACCTCCAAGGAAGAGGGGAGACTGATGGCAGGTGTTATGTCCCACTATAGGCACACATTAGCTACTTCATTACAAGCAACTGAAGACAGCCACTGGGGTACGTTCCCAAGGCGATGCCCATCAAAGAACACAGAAGAGTGCAGCGGATTTTTATTGTGATTGTTTAATCAATTATGAGTGTTTGCTTCACTGGTGCGATTAGAACAAATAGGTAACATAGATCTTTGCAAAACAGGTAACACAGGACGTTTCCAACATTGTAAGTAACTTCACTGTAGAGGGCTGGAAGTGGGAGCTGAAAACATGCATAAGAAGTGGCTTCTGGGAGGCACGTATAAAACTGGGGGTAGCATGTTTCTCCATCGCCAAGGAATGAGTCACTAGAGGTACGCAGCGGCTGTTAGTGCCTACCTACCCATTCTCTGTCATAACCGCTGATGCTCACGCAGTATAATGATGATGATCTGCACTGTACTATATTTAGCTATGAGGAACACACCCACCATCACTAATGCACTAACAAACACCTGGAGTCACTGGTCCTGAAGGGACAAGGACGGGAGACTCAGCATACCAGCAGTGTGTGTGCTGGGTCACATTGGGCAGCAGACTATAGAATGTAGGACAGGATACCTCTCCAGATCCAGAGCCAGGTTTTAGGACCCTTCGCAATAAACCCTCAGTCTGTCACTTTTCCGTCCATAACATTAACCTGTTTTCCTGTACATCATGTACAGGTGTCCTATTATTTGCATTTTTTTATGTCATAAATTTAAATACTGTGTTTTTAGCTTGTGACAGATTTCCTCAAGATGTTTTTCAACCAAAGAACACACATGCATTTATCAGCGTCCTGAGTTTACAAATCCAATTTTTCACTAAAACAGTTCTTGGCTTTTGACGCATTCATTTTTGGTTCTGATACTGAAATTTATTACAACAAAAGTCGCCCAAGGTGGGTTCAACAAACATCTAGAAACCATACCTTTTCACTTGATTTCCTGTCTGGTGTTCACATTGTTTACATTAGTACAGTGTACAACGGCAACAAAAACTAAGTTTAACGTATCAAAACTCTTTTAGTTCTGCTTTCTCAGTGAGTGTAGTAACTGTGCATCCCATCTCATCACATGGCAGAGCACATTCAAACACTACAGGCAATTTGGAAATGCTAATCAGCCTACAGCACACATCTTTGGACCATGGGAGGAAGGCGGGGTGCCTGGAGGAAAGCCCTGAAGCAGAAGGAAAACATGCAAACTTTACACACAGGGCAAAGGTGAGATTTTAGCCCCAGATACCAAGGCAATAGTGCGAACCATTAAGTCACAGCGTCCACCTCATGTAAGAGTCTACATTTACTGTTCAAACACAAATTTCATCAAATGTTTGTGGCTGTGTACAGAACATAAAGCATAACAGAATGTGCAGTACTACATGTCATGTTTTGCTGCAAATTGCATATTAGAAACATACTCATTAAATGACCTCATTTAATGTTTGATAATTATGTACTTGGTGTTTGAAGGGTTATACATCACGCTAAAATTACAAGTTGATCTTACATTGCTATTTTACAGTGTTCTGTGATATGTAGGTTAACGTGGGTTTCCAGATGGACTAGGAATGGATTATTTTTCCCATTCAAAGTAATTAAAATAGCTTTTCAGTCTATGCTTGTTCAATTCACACAGCGTTAAAGCACAAATCTGGGTTGCTGTATATGATGTAGAATGGTTTTCCCTGTTCATTGCCCCGTGGTGTCTGCAGCTGGTACAGGACTGACCCTGTACACCACGTTACTGCTCTCAAAAACAAAAACAAAAAAATAGTGCGGTAAATGACACTACGCAGACAGTCTTCAGGAGAACACACAATGTCTGCAGTTTCTTTTTATTAAGTACAAAAGTCAACAGGATACTGTCTGTACAAACAATTAAAAATACCTACTTTTTCCCCAATTATGCATAACATAACATGAAACAACACATGTGTTTCACAGGGACACATCCATTATGATTTTGGATCAATGAACACTTCTGGACATTAAGCACTCAAAAGCATAACAGTCCTTGATAAAATCCTAGCACAACCGGTGAAACAATGCTTTGTTTTATTGGTTAAAAAGAAAAGTTCAAATTTGCAAAAACTCTTTCACTGTAATAAATGAAAGCCACTCTAACAGTTCATGATGACAGAATATAAGAAATATCTAGATTTTTGAGGGCTGTTTCTACAGGGCATCTGGGGATCAGTCTTCATGGGGTCCTTATTGAAGTGCTTTTTGTGTTTAACCCATTTCTGTTTGGGTTTATGCTCATATATAGTATACAATATATAATGTCAGAGTATACAATTCATACTCTGGCATTAATGAACTACCCTTAATTTTGATCATGGAAGCTTTTGCAAATTAGCAAATATGTACGATTTCCCCCTTAAGGAATCAATTTATAGGCAGTAGTCAACATCACAGATTTTTTACAATACAGCAATGTTAAAAGCTCTTAAGTAAATGCATAACTTCCCAGGTTTTAGCCCCATGTTTGACAACCTTATATTGCAAAAGGACCCTGTTAGAAGGCCTGTGGAGCAGAATGGTTCTTCTCGGATGGCAGCACAGCTGCAAGAAGCCAGATATCTCCTCATACACTCAGGTGACCAGTCGGCCCCTGGTTAATAGGCAAAACATTTAAGCCACTATTTCTCCCATCACTTCATTTATTCACCAACATATTTAGGTAAATTTTGTCTGCTCAGGTTACCTTGGTCGGTAATAACATATGCTAGATTGCATTAGGCTTACTAAAGAAAGGTTTAGGTTTATGAAGGCACACTAAATATTTTAAGTTCTAAAACAGAAACCGTTGTACTTGACATGGTCACAGGACAGTAGAAGTGAAGGAGTGTAAATGACGCATTTTAGCACCATTGCGGTAAATCCAGACCTGCTGGCTCTGAAGTGCCTCTCAAGCTGGTACGGGCGGACACAGAAGTCACCTGGTATCATGTCTATAAAGAGACGTCGGAGGTTCAGTGGGGGGTGGGACTGGGGGGGGCTTGTTTTTGTGTCCTAATGCATCCTATCTAATGGCCTCAGGTAGGATGTTAGCGAATGCTACATTAGCCAGGAAAACAATGTCAGCACTGGTCACGCTACCTGAGCACTCATCTCATGCGTTTCCTCCCTGCATTTAGGTACTTTTTAAACATCACTAATTAAACAGGCCTAACCAAATCTCTCAAAACACCAAAAGGTCATTCAGTTTAACAGAGGTCATTCAATTTTGAACTGTACATGGTTTTGCACAAGTACTATCGCTGATCCTGGTACAGTTATGACTGAGAGCATTGCGTCTGTACTGCTATTTTTAAATGACGGGTTCCTTTATAGTTGAAAAGGAAAAGGAAAAAAAAAAAAAAAAAAAAAAAAAAAAAAAAAAAAAAAATAAATAAGGTAAAACAAAGGTCACAAAAAAAAAAATTTAGAACAAACCTAAA
>JABJVR010047148.1:4705-28835 GCA_025773905.1 Chitala chitala
GTGGTTGAGCTGTGAATGACAATGCTGTGGTTGAGCTGTGAATGACAATGCTGTGGTTGAGCTGTGAATGACAATGCTGTGGTTGAGCTGTGAATGACAATGCTGTGGTTGCCAGTGTGCTCACTGAAACATGCACATTCGTGTCGACGTGTTTGCACGAAGTTTCACTGGGAGGTAAAACAGTCTCCAAGTTACACACTCGTCTCATGGCTCATTCCACGTGATTCTGTCAACAATCATGTCCCTGAAAAAGCTTCTCAATCTAAGAGCAAAATACACTGCTTCAAGGACCAAACAATGAAGCTGTCACCGGAGAAATAAAACACAGCCCATGCAAGCGGCACACTGCCAGGAGATTGCCAGCGGTGCTGGTGAACACCCAGGAAACCGTGTGAAGTCTGGAATGAGATCTGTGCGGGGAAATCCCGTTTGTGTCTGCGCTTGATTGATAAGCATGCCGACGGTAGCCAAAGCTAAAAATAGAAGCTTGTTTAAAGACAGCAGGGACCGTTTTTCTTGCCTTCAAAGTGAACTCAACACTTACTTGGCCAATTAATCAAATCAAGCCTGAACTGATGTCCTTTGAGTTCAAACCAAACCTGAGTCGGCGTAATTGACTTTCAGCCACTTGACTGCAGAGATGTAACTTTTACTGCAGAGGCCAAAGGGGGTTAAGGTGAAGTCGCTCAAACTGTCATGACAGCCTCATTTACATTACTTAATGAGTGTGAGTGTGTGTATGTGTTTGTGTGTATGGGGGGAGATGCCTAATGTGTGGTAACCTGCTTGCTACCAGTTATTTCGATTTATATCTGGTTGTTCTTGTTGTAAATCTGTCCAAACACGCTACGTCATTATTATCTGTGTAGCAAAAGATAAGCTAGAATGAAACACAATAATGACTGCCTCCCCCCTACACACACACACACACACACAAAGTCAAAGTGTTACGCTGGAAATTTCCCCGCCTTGACACACGCCTTGTCAAATAAAAAGAAACGAAAATGGAAGCAACATAAGCAATGTGAACATTTCTGGAGCGGCAGTTTTGTGTGACTGTCACATCACCTCTCAAGTGTGTCGTACATCAATCACAGGACAGCTGTAACGTTTGGTATGGTTTTTGTAACGTTTGGTATGGTACTTTGACAACGTAACACGTAAAAAATAGCCATCCCATTGCTTTTCAACAAAAAAGATGTAGATGCATGGTGTCCAGGAGGAATGACGTCAAATGTGAGACAGTCACACTGAAGCGGGTGTACATTTTAACACGAAGATCACACGCAAACACACATGCGCACTCACACACGTTGCGATCACAGGTTTGCCTGAATTACTTGAACACAAGAAAAACACCCAAGGTGCACAAACCAAACAGAGTCCAAATGGGTCTACATTTATGGAAATTACATAAAAAAACAACAAATAGTGTCAAAAGACAACTATACACACCAACTAGCTGCATGTTGAACCTTCTATTTCTGTGCTATCTAAGATTTTTCATAACTACGTCAGAGCAATCATGCTATTAGTTGAGGACCTTTATACATGTATGTAACATGCACTGGGTAACGACTAACTGTAAACGTGTTTGAACGTGACCCTCTGCTACCCTTTTCTTCACCAGATCGTAAACAAGTCAGAACCCATGGGTGATGTGTTAGTTGACATACGTTATAGTGCAATTCCATTTGTGACACTACGTCTACGTTAAATACCACTCATGATATATTGTACGTGCAGATGGTTAACATCCTTGATTACGCTCACTGAAGCAACCACAAAGGCGGGTTTGTGGAATTATGGGAAGAGAATATTGAATATTCTGAAATAGCACAGACATACCAATAAAAATACTCATGAATGAAAAAAGCATTTAATACCGTTAGAATGGAATGCCATAAAAAGGAATATGATAATCACTTCCCCCTTTTTCAAGAGACTTCTAAGATTTAGTGTCCCATTAATATTTAGCACACCAGATGAATTTATAATTTAGTGCACTTAGAAAAATCTGTCCGCGACTGGCTATCTCTCTTTTTCAGTGGTCAGTTACATGCCATGTAAAATCAGATGACTTATCGTCTATTATAATTCTTTATCATTTATCAAGATCTATATTAACAGCCGCATCTTTGTGGTGCGTGTCCATCAAAGCCAAACCAAAAACGCAGCAACAGCATAAGGACGAATTCTTTTTGAACTTATGTGGATCCACAAAGCTGTTTCTGACAAATTTTAACATGACCGAATGTCAATGGTCTTAATCCGTTTTGTAGGATTCACATACTCAGTCCGGTCAAGATACGAAAGGCCCTGAAGATGGCAAGTTACTGTGATACACTTCAGGTTGGGAATTTTATTTAGTTAACCAAGTAATGTTGCTAGAGAGAATATCATGTTGTGAAGCAGCACTGTTGCTGAATTTGTTAATTTGACTTTTGCAGACAAAACAATTCAGTCTGAAATATGGAACATGCATCTGTTCCTGTCTTCAAACTGGCAAATGGCTTTTTTCCCCTGAAATTTTGGCACTGGAGTCCTATACTCAACACACTGCACAGAGACACCGTAATACACAAGCCTGAATGGAACAAGTCTCTCCATCGCCTCCCTAATGTCAGTGGACCGTCAAAAGGTTCTCCCAAAAGCACTGCCAGCTAAATAAATAAACGTGATGTAAAATCCCTGTTTGATTTGTTTGTGATCTGTGCTTAGAACAGACTGGCAGAATATTTCTCACTAATATATTTGTTCTTATATACGAGCTACTAAATCTCCTCAGAGTTATTGAAAACCGGCCACTGACTTGCTCATTAAAAGACAAAGGGAACCGAACACCGCCTCCCCGCAAGGTTATTTGCAGATTGAGCCGTGTTTTGGACATGGCGGGGGGAAACAAAAAAAAGTAATCACAAGCTGATTGGGTCCGCTGCACACAGGTGACATTGGGGGGACTCCATTACCACCTCATTGGGTGGGGGGAGGGGTGTGCAGGTATGGTTTATTATTGACATGCCCTTTGTATTAGGATATCAGCACTGAGGCTGGGCTACTAAGATGAACCATGGCAACACATCGAGTAATGCTGGAGAAAAGGTAGGCAAACCTTTCTTCAGACTCCGCCTCTGTAAACAGACTCCACCCCCTTCATAGGAACAAGGTCATTTCATGTGTCCGCATACTGCATTCTCATTCCCTGAGCAAATTAATTCTTAATTAGGCTTGCCTGCCAGGCTAAAGTGTTGCACCATTAATGTTTCGTATCAGCTTCCTTTAGTCAGAAAGATATGTTAGCCATGGTTGCCTTCACATCGTGACCGAGAAGTATGAGTAATAGGACAAATCAATGGCAGATTGCTATCAATCAGGATGCTGTACTGATTGCTGAAACACTGGTGTTTTAAGTTCTGATGTAGATGATTGTCATTTGTTTCTTTGCATATCCTGTCCACACCTGTGATCTGGGCGCTTGGGACCCAAAGGGAAGGCTGTAGAGCATTTTATGTCATAATTGGACCTTGTATGACACAGATTCCACCAAACATCAAAACCTTCACTGTCTTCTAAGTAACCCGCTTTGCTTTGCTTTAAGAACTCTCTGATTGTTGGTATAGTTGTCTAGGTGATAGATGTCTTCTGAAATGTTTTCCCCCTTTCACCAATTTGTTGGGACAGTAGAGGACTTTAAGGATGGCATTGCTCACAGATGTCGCACGTGACACAGAACATGTCCATTAACGTGAACCTAAGTTTGATGAGAGCAGAACTGTTTGGCTTGAGGTAGCAGACACATGTAACAGTGTTCATAGCTAAAGCAATACGAGGTGATATCCAGACAGTCGCGATTACTGCAAAAGGAGATGCAAGAATTTTACACAGCTTTAACTTTGAAAAGAATATTGTGCACATGCACGTGTTTTGCCAGATTTTCTTCGTGCACTTGTAACTATTATATAAAGCTCAGATGACATTTCAGGTTAAATAATGACATAATGCAGATAATCCTTTGAGCTTCACAAACTTTCACTGCTTTCTGGAGTGGGTGTGAATCGTTATTTCAGCTCCCGATGCTGTGTTAACGAGATGTGCCAATTTTTTTTTTTTCCCAGCAAAAGATTAAAAGACCGCCTTTGACTTTAGGTAGATATGTGATATCAAAGACAGCTCAGTTCCGACATTTGTAAACCAGTGCCACGGGGAGCCATAATCATTTTCCTGATTAAAGGGGTCTGTTTCCTGGGAAACCGTTTTTTTTTTTTGTTTGGTTTCCTGCTGTGGCAAGTGCTGTATATGGAGTGAACGTCCCTCATCTTTAGGATAATGTGATCTGTGATTTTCTGTTACCTCTTTTGGACAGGCAGCAGAAATTGTCTTGAATGTTCTGTTCATCTAAATCTGAGAGCTACCTAATTGCAATCCAGCATTAAGAGTCTTTACACAGCAGGACTAACAATTACCCTTTTTAAAGTAAGTTTTTCACACTGATCATTAGGTCCAACATACTTAGAGCTGAGCAGACAAAATCACACATTAGCCATAACAGAAGCTTCAGTTTTGCAATTTAATTTAGAATTAATTTTTAAAAGGAATATTATTTGATTAATAAGTTTTTTAATGAATTTAACTGCACATTATTTGGGATGGTAAAGGGTTTGCCCAATCAGAGCACTCAGTAAGCCTGCTTCCTTTGATGTAGGATGCAACAGTGTCACCATTTGCATGACTTTTCCTAGGAACTCTGGGAAATGACAGAAGTGTAATCTGGTCTTTGTGTTTTATCATATTAGTTGGCTGTGATGTTTACAAAGGTGTTGTTAAGTAATCTTGGTTGCTGCATTGTAGCCGTGGTCAGGTGCCTGTGATGTCCCTGTGCGCTAGACGTATTCTGGACATATTCCACATGCATCTCATCACCTGTTGCTTAATTTGCATTTATGTGCGCTGTTCAAAACAGCGCCCATAAGGACCTTTTCATGCTTCCATTTTTTGTTAATACCCAGTTGAACGTCTGGTGCTTTCAAATCAATTAAAAGGTTGGACATCTGGTTTAGATCATTGACATTGTATTGAATGAGTTTTAGGAACAGTGAACAACATAATAGTTCAGTGTTACAGGCAACTGAAAATAGTAACTACATGGGCAGTGCAGTCCAGGTCGGACAGCATTCAGAGGAAATTTGACTTTGGGGCCACCTAGTGAGGACCAGGTATGAGTCATGGTTAAGGTGAAACAAGTGGAGCTGCCTGAGGAAAGTTACATAGATCAGCTCTTTTACACTCAGCAGGGGACTCAGGTCTGGGCACGCAGAGTAAATGCAATCGCTCATGTGTTGCACCCAAAGGGTTCGCATCATGTGCTGAGAAGTTCTGGGCATGACTTTACCCAGAATCCTCGGTGGCACAGTACTCTCAATGCATGCATGTCACTCCATCCTCTTGCAGTAATTGTCCTTGACCTTTGTTCCAGTATACCAGAACTCCACATCTCCTCCTGCCACCCCTTTGTTGGGTTAATGTGCCAATTCAGCGTCTTTTTCTTTGTCAAGGGTACCCTCCCAAAAGGGCATTGTGGCACAAGATAAGATCGCTGGCTCCTACATTAACTCGCACTTGGGCTGCTTTCTCATTAGAAGGTGCAGTTACATGACAAGCCCACGTAAGAAGCGTTTTATCCTGCAGCTCCCCCTGCTGTTAGTCATCCCAGTACTGCACATTTTGTGACAACAACCTTGAACACCTAACACATTTCACTGGACCAACACATCACAGTGATAAGGCTACACACCGCTGGGGAAGTCTGAATAGATGTTTTTATGAATGGCTTCACATTGGACCTTTGCTATGAAGACTACAGATGCCATACTAAATCGGTCACCTTACATGATGTATTTCTTTCTTCTCAAAGGACAGATGCAACCATCTTCACACTTACAGAGCACACACAATTAATGTTGGTCCTATTTTGAGCAGCAATACAAGTCTTTCTCTGTGAGCTTGTCCATTCCCGGCAAATCAGGAACACTTTTCTGTATCCAAGCAACAAGATGGTTGCCGGGTGACAGATCATTCTGCCCAAGAAGTGAATGTGCACACATTGACTCCTAATGAATGAAACAAGATCAAACTTCAATGACCTCGATCAAGCTAGAACTAAACTACATTGCCAATAATGTTGAAGATAAAACCCAAATCATGAAACAATAAAACTCTTCAAAACGTGATGTTCTCAATTTTTACAATTTCCAAAATAATATTCTAAATTTACTCGTACTCTAGCAAAACTTACATCACTGGTCAAGTACCTGAAACATAAATGTTGTCCATGTGTTCATAAAGCTGTCATGATATTCCAGATTTAACCTTAGATCTGTTTGCTTACCATGAAAAACACTCATAAAATATACAGAGGTGTGTAGTGAATGTTGGTAAAGACTGTCAGAATATCAGCGCTTTCATGCAAGAACACGGACTGAGATAACAATCCGTATTGCAGAGGTTCAGTAAACAGACCCGTGTTATGCCTTTAACGGTCCTTTAATCTCGCCTAACGGCAAACAAAAAGTCTTTTACTGCTCTTAGATGCTGCTCATTTGCATTCACGTTAACGTGCACCCCCCCCCACTCCACCGTAGTGAAAAGTAAAGGGATAAAAGAACAAAGTCTCCCAGTGAATTTCTTTATGCATTCAGTTTAAATGATAAGCTCCGTTGCAAAGGACTTCAGTGTAACTCCACGTTTACTTTATCGCTATTAACAATAAGAGATTTTGAAGCCATAATTCCAGATGTGAAATATTTCCCGTTATTTACTTCACAAATTATATTTCATATGAAAATTTGGTTCACTTTGAATGTATATACAGCCTTTAGAAGAACACCAGCAAAGCAGAAGTACTTTGATTGGTCAACAAAGAATTAGAGGTTAGGTAAAGCGCACGCTGGATTGAAAACTCTGACTCATTGCGGTATCAGGAGAAAGCTGCTGAAGCTCCTGTCTGCACTGGGAGTTGATGTATGCCAAAGAGCTCAGAACTTCATGTCTGGTGCATTTTTAGAATTACATTCTAAAAAAAAAAAAAACATTCAAAGCTTGCAGCTAAAAACAGTCTTGGGCTCGCTGACAGCAGAAATCTCTTGTGATTTTAGACAAACTACTGTGTATTAAAATATGAGGGTAGTAGAGAATGCATAGAAAACCCTGGAATCTCTTATCGCTTTTTTGCGGAATCGGAGTGTTTGAGATATGATTTTTATAAATTAAATACAGAGAAGTACAGTACAATGTTTAAATGCTATGAATGAAATGTCAAATATGTAAAAATTTCCCCTCTCTTTTCATCTGACTTGCATTACGCACTAACAAGATTTTTAAGTACTTTCTCCTGAGTTTATTTTGAAATTTAAAGGTCAAACAGTGGCTTGTATTTTTCAGCTTCCGGAGACACAATTAAAAATGCATCTCAGAGCAGAAAAACAATCTCTACATTTTTGAGATATGAAAAAAATAGGCTGATCTTGAAGGCAGAGTGGTTGCTTGGCTTAATGGTATCAAAAGTTGTTTGCGCTGTAATGAAAGTGTGTGTGCGAGATGCGATTAAATTGAAAAGATGAACCCCCTCCCCTAGACACGCCGAGTTCATGTGTGACTCCTGCGGCTCTTTAAAGGGGGGGGGGGGGGTGATGCGTCGCACTGCATAATTCATAGCGCACATCTTACAGAAGCGGTCAGAAACTCTTCAGCAAGTCAGCGCCGCGTGCGTCGATGTTTTTTGGAAGTTCGGTGCAATTACTGAACCTTTTATAGGATTTCCTTTCATCTGTGGAATCTTTTGAACTGGCTGCTTTGCCGATACTCGGATTCACTGTAGTTATGAGCAGAGTGCTACGACATCGTAATGGAAATTAGCTATGCGGACAAATGTGCGGAGACAATGAGTTCAGCGTTATGTTTTACACCTGGCGCTCACCTCATGCCCCGTCTTCAACCTTTTAAAGTATAGCTTTTTCGTATTTTAAATACAACGTACACTTTTCAGACATCATTAATCAAAAGACAGTTCTGTGACCTTTACAGTGATTTATTTTACGTTACACTTTACCCTTTGAATTATTTCCCCCTTCAAAATATGAAGTATCCTTGAGAGTTGTAAGAAACCTTTATGTGGCAAAAACTCCATCAAAAACCATATGGCATGCTCATAAAATAGCTCCAGAGCAAACATAATGCCTTTATAAGATACCGCAAGTGCAGCAAGTGTGTACTGTGTCAGATTTTATGTTGATATGGAGTAAAGACTATTACTTCTTTCAGTCAGCCACTGACAGGGAAATGGTTTGGCTACCAGCTTGGGAGGCAAAGGCTGTGGGTGAGACAGACACGTGGGGTGACTATTGTGCACCCCCACTTGGTATGAGGTGTGGAACAGGAAAGAAGGGGCTTACTATACTAGAGGGAAAGTACGGATTAGGTTTACACATTTGGGCAGGGGGTGGAGGTCTGTGGGGGACACATGATACCTTAGTAATGGGGAGTTTGGTGAAAGGGCCTACCATGTGACCAGCAGGGTCGATGGAGCAGGAGCCAGGGGAGGGGGTGTGGCTACGGTGGTTGCTATGGTGATGCTCTAATTGCAGATGCTGTTGTTTTGCAGCCTTGCTCTGAGACAGACCAGCATGCAACAGCATTCCAAAACCACGTCTTCTTTTGGAATAAAATCTGCCTTTTTCACATCTCCCTTTGGCTCTGCACATCAATTTAAATTAACCCCACACAGTGAATTCGATTACCTTAAAAACAAAAGAAACAGGGACGCTTGTCTCCCAAAGATTTTCCAGATATAAATTTAAACCCCACCCGCGAGATAATAATTAAGGCTGAAGATGTTTGAATGCTAGAATTGAGAATGTGTGGTTTAATCCTTGTTAAAAGCGATGTCTACCTCTAACACTCTCCCTGCTCCCATATCACTGACAGGTGAGGTCTGATCACCTGACCCCCTCTCCCTCTGCCTCCCCATCTGCACCAAAGCACCCCTGTTGGATGACTCAGCATTAGGCAGCGAGCTGAAAGGAACTGAACCTGTTTCATAATGACCTTCAGTGACCTTAGCCAGGGACCAAAGAAATTGATGCGTGGCGTATACTGGGCTTTTTATTATGACAGAAAAAACTGTCAGCAGAGACCTCCTTTGTTAATCAGCACAATGATGCTGTATTGAAATGCAGAAGATGGAGATATGCAAGTTTAGTTCCATGTCTGTTTTCTTTGTCCTTAAGAACACTGCCTGCAAGCACCATTACCTAGGAGACACCTGCTCTAACCTTCCACTTTTAAAGTATTAGGAAAGAGGTAGCAATATACAATATATTCATAGTAGCCAGTACATAAAAATATTATTATTTATTAAAATAACCAATTTAATATGAAGTTAAGATAGGATATGTGCATTATCTAAAACTGCAAATAATTAAAATAGTTATGTTCCTGGTAACAAAGATAGCCTGAAAGGGCTGTAGTTTTAAACGAGATGCTTTTCACACTGTTGTTGTTTTACAGATGTGTGCTGGAAGGATTCTTGTGGTAACAGGTTGAAAACACAATATTAACTAATACTTTATGTTTCACCTTGAATCTGACTATTATTGAGCCACGAAGCTGCTGCGTAGTCCAGTGAAAATGTACAGTAGTAGAGGTGCCTGTACAGTAGTTTGCTTGTGCCTGAACATATATTTTCACCATTAAACCTTTCCAGCCATCGTGGGTAAAACCTAATTTTTTCTTTTATCAGACTCCTGGATACATTAAACGTTGACCTGAATGTAGCCTCCAATTTTATTACCTGGTGCAAATTTATCCAAACCACCTCAGAATGTCAATGTGAGTTTATTTATATTGCACGTTTCATATAAAAGGGCTGTCCAAACTGCACAGTTCAAAAGAAAAGGGTTAAAATGGTGTAGAGGGTATTCCTGATGACATTATCAATGTCGTCTCTTCTTGCTCAGGTGAGAACAAGCCAGGCTTACATTTTGTCCCTTATCTCTGAGAGTGGATAAATGGGGGATAAGATGCTATGAGTCTAGAATGGGCGGGGCTTATCTGAGGAGACAAAGAAATCTGCTGCTATAGTGTCCTGGAGGAACAGAAACAGGGCATGTCCTGGAGGGACAGAAAAATGCCCCAAAGTCCACCAGTCTCTGAGCTCTTCACCACACCTTCCTCTGGATGGTATTGCAGCTTCTCAGATTCTCTCTCCATGAGGTTCAAAGACATGTACGCACAATGCTAACGTATGAGTCTTAATAGCCTATCAAATAAAGACTAGCTCATACTCCTAGTACCCAAAATTCGGTCATTCAATTTGAGAGAAACAGTGTAGCCTAGTGGTGAAAGACTGAACTTGTCAATTTTATTTTTTTGTCCCAATGACCTTATTTTTTGAATGAAGTGTGTAAAAAAGGCCATAGTTCTGTGTGGCCAAGATTACAGCACAGTCGTTGTCATTATTTTATCCTCATATTCTCAATGTTTACATTTTTAATTATAATCTTTATTTTTACTTAAACATGCTACTCAGAGGGAAAGCTCGCTTCTGTACTTAGTGGTCACAAATCTACTTGAAATGTTCACAGGAGGAAAGCAAAAGACTATAGAAAGATATGTGGGAAATTAACATGGAACAGAATAGAACTAGGCCCGCATTTCCGATGTGTAGATGTTGGGCCTGGCACATCTTAGCTTTGGTACCAGCCTGCCTTTGAACTGTACCAGCGGTCCCTTGTTAACACAGCACGTTTACAGGCCCGGTGCAAGAGATGGGCTGCTTGGATGCTGAAGAGCACGCAGAACACATTCTTGGAGCGCTTTCTCCTAGCAATCATTAGAGAGATGCTCTCAGCACAAAAGCATTTTAACAATGAGTCAACTGTCATTGCTACCACAATTATCACTCATCCCATCATACCTTCTGCTCCTAAACCACGTTTTAATTTTACGTGGTTTTCAATGTATTTTTCATTTTGTATTGACATTTTGAGTGGTTAGTAATTGACAAGAAATCAGAGCATTTTGACTGACAGTAATGGCCTTAGGGGTTATGACTGAACTGGTTATAGCCACAGTTACATAGAGAGCACAGAATCCTAATGTTTAGCCATTGTCCTTGTGTCATCTTAGAGCTTAAATTGCCTCTTTCGTGGATCTGAACATGTTCCACAACAATGGGTCTTTTCTTTCAGCAATGAATATGGCAACTGTGGAAGCTGTCTTTAAGCGCATTGGCTGGGAAGTCAGCCTTGGTACGTGAAATGGTTGCATGCATGGAAATAACCCAGAAATGAAAAATAGCTAAAAAATGTCAAGCTCTTTACTAACGATGAAGAGGCTAAAGGTCCTGCACCAGTTCCTTGCTGCCCCCTAATGGACACATAAGGCACAACTCTCTGCCCTTTCTGCCACTTTTAATACTTCTTATACCTTGTTACATGTAACTCCATAGATTACAGATGAATTCAAACTATCTTACTAGCACAGCTTCTCGCACTGCAGGCTGGCATTAAACACAGTGGGAACAGTGTATATAACCTTCATGCAGACCAGGGCCATAAATAACACTGCTAGCACTGCCTGTCTGTATACTGCTTGACAGCATAGTAAACAAAGTGGCACACAGCCCCCGCACAGAGAAAACTGAAAATGAGTACTGTGACCTTCACATTACAACCTGCTCGCCTGCTCAGGGTCACAAGGCTTTACGACAGGTGTTTTAACCATGTATATTCAAAAACATCGGCACCATAACTTGTTTTTTTGCTCTGCTACAATGATTTTCAAATCACATTTTTTTAAAAGCAAGCGATGGAGACTGATTACAAATATTTTCACTGAGAGCTAACAGGCCACACAGTTACACACACACACACACACACACACACACACACACACACACACACACGCGCACCACAAGTTTCACTCTCCTGCTCTGCAACAACCTCTTCAGTGCAGAATATGACTCAAAACTATTTTATTTTTTAGACTCATATAAAAGAGACAGCATTATTTTGGTCCAGTTTCTTCTGGCATGTGGCTCTATTCAAAGATATTTTAAAGGTCAAGTTTTCTGTCACTTATGACAGTACATGTGAGGTGAAAATCTAGCAGCATTTTTTTTTGAGTTCTACCACACAGGCAAAGGCCAACATATCACATTATATTACACAAAAACTGTTTAGTTTCTCTAAACAATTTGGAGTTTACAATATTAAAAACAAAATATGGAAATTTAAATATATGTATGAAGGGAAATCAAGAAATTGAAAAGCAAACTAGGCATGCATTCATGCATTTAGAAACTGATGTGTCATGAACGCTTGGCCCAATGAATAGACAAAGCAGCAACAGAGAAATGAGGGTTTCTTTTAATGAACAATGTGAAATGTTTCACATGATTTAAATCAGGATTCTGTTTCAAGTACTTTAGATACAGTCAGGGCAACCATGGTGCTCTCCTTGGTGCTGATCAGCAGGATTAACAGAGGAATTGAGTTATGGCACTATCCATGGTGCTGATCAGGAAAACCTACAGATGAATTCAGTTATGGCACTATCCATGGTTCTGATCAGGAAAACCTACAGATGAATTCAGTTATGGCACTATGCGTGGTGCTGATCAGGGAGACTTACAGAGCTGATAGCGAAGCTGTCACACTTACAGCAAGGCCTTATATGTAACCCTATATACTACATGACTGTGGAGCAATAGTGCAGCCACTACCACATTACCAGTCATCTGAATGTCTTTACCACATCATCATAAACAGACTTCACACAGTAGCAAAGCACATGAAAATAAGTTAAACCAGATTCTAAGACTATGCAAGATAAAAAAAAACTGCTTCACCTAAAGGATTCGTGTGTGTGAAAAGTCAATTAATTAACCCTTTCATATTACCATATAAAGCAGCATGGTGGCATGGTGGTTAGCACTGTTGCCTCAAACCTCCAGGCCTGGGGTTTGATTCCCGCTTTGAGTCTGTGTACATGGAGTTTGCCTCTTCTCCTCTGTGCTTGGTGGGTTTTCTCTGGGATCTCCGGTTTCCTCCCACAGTCCAAAGACTTGCAGGTTAGGTTGACTGATGTGGCCAAATTGCTTGTAGCGTGCGTGTGCCCTCTAGTGGGTTGGCACCCTGCCCTGGGTGTCTCCAGCCCTATGCCCTATGTGTTCTGGGATGGGCTCCAAGCTTCCTTGCGACCCTTAATAGGATGAAGTGGTATAGAAGATGACTGATTGAAATTACCATATAACCTTATCTGAGAATAAGGAATGGAGTGGCCTGGAAACAAATTGTAAATTATTTTTCATATTAAATGTCAAAGACAGCCTTGACACATGACGTTTCATTCCAGCATACTCCTTCTGTACTCCTCTTTTTTCCCAAAGGGTCTTTCGCTAAATGTGGGTGGTCTGCTGATTGTGTTGAAGTCACCCAAAATGTAATTAATGAAGACATTGAGGCTCAGGGTGCCGGGCATGGACAATGCCAGCGCTCCATTAGTCACTCCAGCAGCTTAATTAGCAGCTGAGCAAACTCTGGACTAAACGACGGACCTATGATTTCAATGCATCACAGTATTCATTACAGAACGGTATGCTGTGATGGACCCAAGTCCTGTCACTAAAGGCCAGCTTTATTTTTGCAAAACATGATACACTGAATTCATACTAGAAATATTTGAATTGTATATTCAACTATTTACCTATCTCTGGCTGCATTAAATGGCAAACTGTTGTTATCCAAATGTGCTATGAATGCTGTTGCCAAAAAATGTCAAATTTAAGATTTTAATAAAGGTTTTAGCATGCTAACTTTAACTAGTGACTCTACAAAATGCATGGATAAGAGAAAACATAATTTCCATCTACAAGTCAGTACATAACAATGTGTAAATAACAGAAAATGGTACACTCATTCTGATATTTGTTGCTGAATGAAGTGCACAAAACATCTTGGGAAGAAAGAGTAATCTTCAATGAAATACAAGGAAACTTCTGGTCTTAAATGCACTACACAATACAACTGTTTCAAAGAGATTTAAAAAAAAACAGTCGAGACATCCAGCTAAATGGACATGCAGTGAGTTCGTAATCAATCATTGAAACATGTTTTCACTTTGTTGATAGGACAACATTTTATACTAGTTAGATTCTCTGATACTGTTAGACCTTGTTTTTGATTTGCACGTGTACTAATATTCATTGTAAATCGCTTTGGACAAAGGTGTCTGCTAAATGAACAAATGTAAATGAATAAATGTAAATGCAAACATATATTTACATTCAAGAATACAACAGCAATGTCATTCATTCATTCATTCATTCATTCATGTACAACCGCAATGAGGTCGCAAGTGAAACTGAAGCCTATCCCAGGCAGAATAATAATTTCAAAATGCATTTCCTCGTCCCACATGCGCTTTTTAAAACAGGACACAAGATGGCGCTTTTGTGTTATTAAAAAATGCTCGAGGACGTGCCTGACATAAAAAGAGTGTTTAACAGAAAACACATTAATTATATCTAATATATTTTAGAAAAAGATGTTCTATTTACACTTGTGCTCATTCATAAATCAGGGCATTTAGGAGATTAAATACCCTGCTGATGGGTACAACAGCTGCTACATCCTGAGATTTAAAGCAGAAGTATTTTGGTCTCAGTCCAGTTCTTTTGCAACCACACCACCTGTTGGCTAATAATCACTGTCATGTCTTAATGACCTTCCTGTTAATCATAAAATTAATGATAATCTAGACAGTTTCTCATTTTATATTTGTATAAACATACACCCAAGGTCTCAGATGAAAAATGTTTATTCAGTTTTAAGATGGAATCAAAAAACAAAAATTTAAATGAACCAATACACTGGAATAAACTTCAAAACATATTTACAATTACAATAAAAAGAACTAAATTACCTTTAAACTTGTATGTTGGTAATATTCAGACAGATGACTGACAGTGGAGTGAGTTTATCACTGGGATTGCTGTAGCCTGAGAGTTGATTAAATTAAGTGCTTTATGTGTGGGACGACCTTGGTCTGTCTGCAGAAGAAATGTGTGCAAATGGTTGCATTTTAGTCCTAGTCGTATTTATTGTTGAGGATCAACTATTGAGAATTTCATTCATTTGAAGAAGGTGTTTGCAAGTACTGTAATGCCAATGAATTTCTTCTCAAACCTTGTTTGCTAATGGATTTTGGAGGCGAGGAAAAGGTAAAAAGGTGGATGTATTATTTTATCCTTAAAAATAAACATTCTGTTTAAAATTTTAATAGAGTCAATAACAAGCAATGAGATGAGGTCTTTAAACATTAATTATAAATTTACACGAACATGCGATGTTCCATATGATTTGCTGGTGATAATAGGGACTACTTTTAAATAATGATTTAAAATACACATATTGTCAATATGATTTCAAGTCCTGTTCTATTTATCATCCTGGTTGTAGCTCTGCTTCAGGCAAGAAGAGGTCAGCTTTTGGTACTAAAGTTAAAAAAATGTTCACAGCTCACATTCACAATGTTACACTCTGTAAAGGGGAAAAAAATGAAATAAAATACAACACCAGAAAAATGTAGAAATCTTTTGAATAATTGTAAGCAACCGTTCCTATTCTGTATTCTTTACTTTTCCTATGCTGCACAGTGATCACACATTTAACATATCTAGAGAATTCAGCTTGCAGGAACAAGGAAAAAATATGAGTTTTAATATTCTATCTCACTGAGACAAGTGCTACTAATTTGAAGAGCATATTCAATGAGCAATAATGCAGTGGGTAAAAACCAGCCAGGAGATGGACCTCAGTATGCTGCAGTTTGTGAGTCTGTGGTCTATTCTTGCAATCAATGTAATTCTGGTGAGGAGTGCACCATCACCTGGAGGGGAACAGAATTACATCCACTAACTCGTTTAAGTGGGTTACATAAGGTACAGCTAGAAACTAGCCCTTAGCTAGGACTATCAGGTCCTTTACCTGCATAATTCAATTATAAGAATACAAATACCTGAAGGAAATTGTCTTTGCTGGCAGTAGGATGCAAAATAAAATTAGAAAACCTTTCTTCACATCTGATTGGTTGCTAGGCCATAAGCACGAGATCACAATAACAGGAGTCTTATAGAAACAAACGCCCAATAAGGACACAGTTTGAGGGTGTCCCTGTGGGTGGATCTCCTCTTCTGAAAAACAGAACTTACCCAGCATCCCTCCTACCCTCACAAATCAAGACAGGTAACAATCAGCATGCACACTTTCCATTCACCCCTGTGTTTTTAGTAGATGAATTAGCAGAGGTAACAAAACCAATCTTTAATATGCGTACATAAGGATAATGAATAAGTACAGGTATATGGCTTCATGCAGCTGACAGCATTTGCATACATGCAGCTGCAGTGTGTGTTTGCTGTAGCACCATCTGGGCTCGTGGGCTTGAACATCGTACGGGGCTTGCTGGACTGAGGGCTCAGTTCTGACTGAGTGGACTGGCTGTCAGGCAGTGCCGGCTCTCTGGGATCTAGGTTCTTCATAATGAGCTCTTAGGTCTGATGGACTGACAGGACTCCTCCATTCCTCCATCGTCTGACTGAGATGCGTGGGGCAAGTCAGTTAGTGACAGACTGTGGTGCTAATGGGCAGGGGGGGTGAGAGGGTTCATACAAACAGGAAATATGATGAAATTTTCAGCAAATTTGGTAAAAATTAGAACTTTTGTGAAAATTTTGATGGAGTTAATATCTGACACAGAAATAGAGGCTGAATGGGATTGATGGGATGGCTGGGTTGAGGAAGGGGGGAGGGGGGGGGTGAAAAAAGTTAAAAATCCACACTAACCAGCAAATCAGAGACACTCAAGGCTATTAACAAGAGACCAAAGAGAATTGACATTGTGCCCTGAAGTTCTCCAGTGCTGTGATTGGCCCTCGGGATGCGACTATACAGAACCACTAGCAGAGGGTCCATTTATAACAGCTCCGAAATGACTGACAAGAGGGAGCAGTCAAATCCACATCCGATTAGAGTCGATCGCTCTCCAGCCTCCTCCATCCCTCTCTCCTGATTTCCCAAGATGGGAGGCGCGGAGCGGATGAGGGTGTCAGGGAGTCGGGAACTCTGCACGGCTAAAGAAGCCTTTTCTCATACACACTACCTCACTGTCTCGTTGGAAAGCACAGCACATGGTACCAGCACACCAGGGGCTTCCAACCTTAATCTGACAATAGCAAGTAACCATTTATCTGCTCAGTAGAGACTCATCCAAGACCACTTAAAGAATGATAGTGTCACTGTTCGGTGGTACAGCCAGCTCGCTGGGCTTTTATATCTGTGAAGCTGTCGTTTTGCCTACAGGTTCCCTCTACATGGACACTTAGTGAGAAGTCAGTGTGTTCAGTGTTCACAAAACACCCACAATGCACTGGGTAGGTTTTTTTTTTCTTTTTTTTTTTTTATAGAATCTACTCGTGTTGAGTTTGCGACCAAATGGCAGTAAAAACAAATGTCTGCTCTGGGGTCTTTCATGCTTTGCGATATAGTAACACAATGAATGTGCAATTCTGAGGGGTTGATTTGAAATATATATTTATGCAAATTTAGCACATGCATTCCAAATTTCCAAAGAGCACATGCATTCCAAATTTCCATAGAGATGAAAATAATATTTATTTATAAATTACCAAGTGACAGATCTGACACGTGTGTTTTACTGATTTTGCCGTGGAGCCTACCAAGAACTAACTTAGTAAACATCACCACACCAAAAGACAGAGGACCCCCCCCCCTACCACCACCTGCCCAAACTCCCTACGCATTCTGGGATACATAAGGCATTGGCAACTCAAGCAAAATAGCCTCTGGTGGCAATTGCCATTGTACAATCAGTTCGACCAAACACATTGAAAGAATGCAGATTAAAATCAGGCGCCTGCAGGTAAAAACAAAGTAACTCTCCGTAAATTAATTACCATGACAACATTTATAAACACAAAGCTGTTCAGAACGTGCTATATCTCTGCCAGGCATTTTGATGAGACGAGTGACAGAACTCCCCTGAAGTGCCTGGAACAGGTCTGTAGACTGACTGGTTGAGAAGGATCCAACTGTCCATTATGGTGCGACTCCAGAATTCTTTGCACCAGTAATTTGTAGCTCGTTGGCAGTTTACCAAAGCATTCCCGAGTCTCAGCATTTCACAGAATTACCCACGCATTCCATGCAATTACAGCTTTCAATCATCTTACATAAAAATGTACAGCAAGTAAACAAAACGCACCGCGCCACGGTTTATGAAAACAGTGAATTCAATACGCTCATGAACTCTTGTTTAAAAATATTTCGAAGCATTTAAGGAAATAATACATTCAACCATTTAAACTGGTTTTCACAAAAAGACAAAACGTCTCGATACGTTTTATAGCAGGACCGCAGATGTTCTTTCAAACACAATTTTAGGACGCTTGAAAGAGTTTAGTCAATTAACGGACTGTCAGCGATGTTTGATGTAAGTGAAAGGTGTTGAAAAGGCTGGCAAACAGAGAGAAAAAGTAAACAGCTACTTGGCTTTTCAGAAAACAGACAAGCTGAACTCGACTGTAACTAAGCAGAGCATAGTAATGTCTTCCCTGAGCCCAACAAAAGAGTTACGGCACTTCGGAGCAGACCCATCTCGGATCAGGCAGGAGATCTAGCCTCAGAGGAATGGGAATTCTCAGCGCTCTTAAAACAAGCATACCTGACGAGTTTGCTAGCAAAATGACAAAACAAACTTTGAAAGAAACTTTAGTTTATTATATTACATGATCCAGCTGCTTATCCTTCTGCAGAGTTGCGGGTGGCCTGGAGCCCAACCTTATCAACCAACGAAGGAAGGCAGGGAGCACCTTGGATGGGGCGCCAACCCATTGCAGGTAACAGGGTTTGTAATCTGTAAGTATAAGAGAAATAAAAACCTGCTTAGGTGTTGCTGAAGAACAGGAGAATTGGTCCCTCGGTAGCTAACACCAATATTTTCCACTTCAAACTTTAGATCAATAGCAAGACTTTTATTACAGCACTTTTTAGTTTAACCACTAGGTGGCAGTAGCTCCTAGAAATTAAATTGACGCTAGATGAGTTGGACTTCAGGTCAACTGGTCTTAATAGGGACTGTTGTCTCTCATACCCTGTCTACGTGTCTTATTCTACATTTTGGAAGCTAGCAGTTGAGCTAGAAATGTGCTGGTTACAACATGTATGGTTAGCCTATACATTGCTAGCAGCAAATAAAAGGGAACTGCGGGTTACAACATTTTTTTTCCTATTAATGTGAAAAGACACCCCCAGGGTGATAACTGAAACTTAACGAGGCCTCACAGAACGTTTCTCGTTTTCTGCCTCGGTTAAGAAACTCAAATGTCTCACATCAAAGGTATGAGACCCTGTCTATGAATAATCTCTGTTCTGAAATGATTACTCCAATGTTTGCGTTAATTACATACAGTGGCACATTTCGCCTAAAACAATGAAAAGTTACACGTATGGTAAGAAAGAATGCGCACTTATGAATGTGAGAAAATAAATAAACAATTAAGTAAGAAAGGGTTGGAAGGAAAATATAAAGAGAACATGATGTATAAACAACACACACAAAGCTTTTCACACCTCATGTACACGCGCATCTGTGATATATGTGTTTATAAAAATGCATGCGCTATGCGAAATTGAGTGGAAAAAATAACAGGGCTTAGGCGAAAACAAGGTAAGGGACAGATGACAGGGCTGCCAGCTCTCACGCATTGAGCGTGAGACAAGCATTTGCCTGTCTTCACACGCTATCACGCCATACCTCCGATTTCTCATGCAAGCAACCACCTTCAGCTCCGCACCCCCCCAACCATCTTCAACACTGCCGCCCGCCCCCGGACTGGAACTGTAGTCCACCCAACGCCACCCCCGGTCGGACACCACATCTCCCTAAATCTCATTCTGATGTTTTTACAAAAGTTGGCAGGCCTTGAGATGATCAAAAACTAAATCAGATATGAGACCAAAATGTTACAATTTATTAATAATAATAATGATAATAATAATAATAATAATCATCATCATCATCTTGTTCTTCATCATCTCAGATTCCTGGGATGCACACTTCTAAACGAGGCTTTGTTTATTGCCATTATTTAGTAATAGCACTTAACATTGACCTTCAGTACTGTAGCACGACTATTGTCGCACCACCTTCCATTAGGTTCAAAACTATATATAATACATTTATAATGGTTTCGTCAAGCGAACAAACTTTCATTAGTTGTGCAACTTAATTACTGGCACACGTTACTGTCACCTTCCCCACTCATCATTACAATGACACACAATGCCGTCTGCAAAAATAGCGACAATTAGCACTTCAACAATAAAACCCACAGTCTGATTGAAATGTCACAATGCTCAAATGTGTTGCTTTGTATTTCTCTGTCCACTGCCCCTCCTATGGCTTCTTTTTTCTAGGTTTTTCCATGTCACCATACATTAACTTTTTTAAAGACCACCTGGATGGGTGTAAGAGAGGGTCCATCTTGCGTCAGCCGCTTCAGCTTGGCTCTCTTATCATACAGAGGTTTCTAGGAGTGAAATATCAGTGTATGTAAGTGCCGCAAAGCAAGACTGCCGTAGTGCCAGGCTGGGTGAGAACTTGGGGGTGCAGCCTGTGGGCGGAGACAAGGACATGATTGGATGAGAGCAGGAGGTGGGACAGAGATGGTGGGGGAGTGATGACAGGAGTCTTCAAACCACATGTTTTTACTTTTAACAGCCCATGTGTGACAGATGTCTGATAATGGCACATGTATTAACACATTTCTTTGTTTCAGAACATCCACGCTAAAACTGGGTATTACTCTTCAGTGGGGTTCCGCCATGAACAGAGTGGCTAACCCACAGCCTGATAATGACAACATTTTATGGCCATTGAAGGACTAGACATTCTGTCACAATGTAAAATTATTTTATGTAACACCATTTTCTGGTAATTTTGCCTTTATTAAATTAGCATTAACTTAATAAGTAGGCAGTCATCGATCCATATGCCACTGTGTGAGACAGATATTTCCATTTGAGTTAATGGTCAAATTTAAATGTGTGCTTTTGTTTCTCTTTGCTGAACACCTACAGGTTTATCACAGGATTTTGTTAAGATCCAAGAAACGGGCCTTGTACATATCTTAAGAGCAGAAATCTGCACTCCGTGTTAAGCAGGAAAAGCAGAACTCCTGGGAATTGACACTGGGCTAGTGGGTGGGGCTAAGCAGTTGACTGACAGCACCACGCCACAAGGACTTGAGGCCCAGCTGAAAGACAGTGACTCTCAAATTCGCAACAGAATGACAGCAAATAACACAGTCAATTTGCGGTTCTTGGCACGGTTGGTTACACAGAAACTAGCTCTCCATCCTGTGAGGTACGAACCTTTATGAGATTGAAACGGCTAGCTCTAACATAAAATCCCTGACTGTTGAATGTAATCTTAAAAGCGAAAAAAAAATCCAGCTGCCTTTGAAAAACAGTCTGAAGAAAAACGCTGCCTTTACAGTTAATTATATACTGTTTTATACCTCCCTTCCAACTGAATTAACATAGAAAGAAAATAACAGGCAGTCCGATTTCTTAAAGAGATGAGATGTTAAGAAACTCTCCCCTTTGTAATGGATTTTAAATTAGAATATATTGATTGCTTTCAAATTTAAGAGAGCGATTTAACACAAGGCTCCCCGTCACAATAGTTAAAGAATGAAATAATGTCTTATAGCATTGAGGGATCATTCTTTGACACCTAATTAGAGCTTACTGGCCTCGAAAAGCAGAAAACAAAAGAGAGGTTTAAAGAGTAGATATATAATGACAATGATGGTCTCATCATGGCTGAACTACAGCTGTATGGGGGCTTTTTCAACAGTATTTACAAAAAGGCTGTGAAAGCAAAGCTAATGTTAGCACCTTTTCGATATGCTCACTTGAGTGAGGTGCCTAAACACAGAAATACTTGTAATAGGTGAAAAGACATACGTTCTCAACATTTGACTAAAGAGAGAATATTTTAAGTGAAAATACAAATACCAGAAGTGGATCAGTTACTTGTAAAATGAATTATTATGCTAGGTAATCTCAATTCTGCAAAACACAACTGGAAAAGTGAGGGATATATTTAATAGAATAGGAGGTCTTCATTCTGATTGAGTACATATAAATTTTACAACAAAATTAGTTCTCTGCATTTAACCCAACCACCTGGGGAGTAGTGGGCAGATAATATTCACCACCCAGGGAGCCAGCATTAAGTATCTTCCTCAGTGTGGCATTCAGCCATACACCACCTATTTTTTATAGTGTCAATGAAGATTCTCAGTCATCCAGGTGGAACTTCCAGTGTACTGTAGATGCATTGAGAAAGGGAAGAGGAGTCAGGACAGCTACATCCCAACAACTGTCTTCCATTGTTGAGCTAATGAGCCTATCCAAGTGAGTTAACCGCCCTGGAGGATAAATATGGGGTCCCTGACCAATTTCGTCTCAGGCCGAACAGGTTATATGGATGACAAGTCCATTTGACATGATTCAAGTTCCAGACATTATTTTTAATAGTGCTGATCACACGTTTTGGTGTGGAATCTACTGAATGACCAAATTACCAAAACATGCTGTATGAGGAATCCTGCACAACTATATTAACACCAGTCAGAGAGAATCAAAATGACTTCTTGCACCTTGGGTGTTCAGACCTCCTTGTTTATGACTTATATTCTTTATCTGAACATTCAAATTAAAGATTTTTGAGTTTGCATTATGGTGTTCAAATATTAGCGTAGCATCTATGGAGAGGATTCCTAATTGTGACTTTGTCTTTGGACTTTCCTCTCATTGTCATAAACAGAAAATCCAGCCGTTGGGTTCACTTTCTGATTAAAGGAGTGGTCATGTCAATACATCCCCATTAATTGTTTGTCAATTACATTTCAGCCAAGGTGAGTCCAGTACCATCATGTTAATATGGCTAACATGTTTCTCCTGGTCAGTAGAAAGTGTAGAACCTTTGAAGGGGCCAGCTTTCGTTCTTTTACAGTCATGCAAATGAAATAGCGTTAATCGTATATACCAGCTAATGACTGCTAACTGAGATGCCTTCTCGCTGTCCTTAATTTTTTTTTTCTTTTGAGACAAGTTTCCTTCTCGTTTGGACATATGTAGTACATTAAATCTGTGCTTTCTTTTAAAGGCTCTTGAATATGATGGCATTTCTTTACATGTGCTGCTGTGAAACAGCCATTTCTAATGCAGCAGAGGTGGAGAAATGGATTCTGTTTTGTGGGAAGTTCTGGTCTGCTGACACTGAGGAAGGTGCCCAGTTCCAACCAAAGTAACCCTGAGCAGAGGCTTTCTGTAACGGAGCCGCACCAGTGCTGGATGCACTCACTGCACATAATGAGCACGTCATGAAAAAAAAATCGACCTCGTGCGACAGGCACGGTGTGTGAGCACTCACACCGTCGACTGTGTGATAGCATGGACTTTCAAGTATGGAGGGCAGGACACCAGCACAGACATTCAAACAAACACCTGAAGACGTTTCTACTCATTATTTTTATTTATTTATAAATATAGCAACCTTAGCATTTCATAGTGCAGCATGCAACTGAATATGTTTTATCTGAAAAGGTATACTCCCAGTTGTGACAATCCACGAATACATGCAGCAGGGCCATGAGAACCCTTCCAGAGTTAGGGGGCCCTGCACATCACAGGACTTGTTGACTATATAAAAATTATGGAATATAATGAAATGATAAAATACTATAATTCAAATTTTAAGAATTAAAACATAGATACAACGGCATGACCATTATTATAATTATTTAATGACAAAATGTACGATGACTAACAACGTGTACTCCCCCGCCACAGAATGGATTAATCCAAATGTAATGAATCAGTCGCATTGAAACTGAAAGTGAGAGTAATCCATCCATTATCTTAACCGCTTATTCCTGGTGAGGGTCGCGGGGAAACCTGGAGCCCATCCCAGAGCACATAGG
>JABJVR010047149.1:0-28834 GCA_025773905.1 Chitala chitala
GTGTAACTGTGCTACCCTGCTGTATGTGGTAGGACTTTTTCGCAGTGCACTTCACCCGTGTAACTGTGCTACCCTGCTGTATGTGGTAGGACTTTTTCGCAGTGCACTTCACCCGTGTAACTGTGCTACCCTGCTGTATGTGGTAGGACTTTTTCGCAGTGCACTTCACCCGTGTAACTGTGCTACCCTGCTGTATGTGGTAGGACTTTTTCGCAGTGCACTTCACCCGTGTAACTGTGCTACCCTGCTGTATGTGGTAGGACTTTTTCGCAGTGCACTTCACCCGTGTAACTGTGCTACCCTGCTGTATGTGGTAGGACTTTTTCGCAGTGCACTTCACCTGTGTAACTGAACTATGGACAGGTAACAGGCAGCTGTTCGCTGTATTAAATAGAAGAACAACGATACCCACATGAACGCCTCATTTATACAAGATGTATAGAATAACATCATTGAATGATTACTGGCTGTTCCGGTGCTTTTTTCTGCGACATAAAAGATTACTGAATTAAACTGAATTGACCCGAATGCTTTTATTTTCATTGTATACTTGTATGCAATTAAATTAAAGTTACTACTCTGGTGACACATTAAAACAAACACCAACATAAGACACAACAATAAGATCAGAAATAATCAATGAAATCGCTGCGCAAAGAAACTTAAGCTGCATGAATAATAACTAGTCTTTATTTAGTGGGATAATGGCTCTGGGGGAAGACTTCTTCCAGTGTAGTTGTTTGTGTTTTCGCCATCCTTTTGCACCTGCCAGAGGGCAACAGTTCAAAGAGGTAGTGGCCAGGGTGAGTGGAGTCCTTCATGGTATAGGTATGTCTGTTTACATAGCATGAGGTGGCGAGATCTTCCAAGTAGGGTAGTGGGCAGCCAGTGATCTTTTCAGCTGAAATGATTACCCCTTTGTAAGGCTTTTTTTTTATGTCACAGAGCAGCCTGCGTACCATACAGTATGTAATTAGGCTTTCAATGGTTCCCCAGTAGAAGGCCACCAACAGCTGCGTCTCTGTGTTGTTCTACCTGAGCACCATCAGGAAGGGCAGTCTCTGTTGTGCTCTTTTGACTTTTACTGTAAGGTTAGCCACTTAATATCTTTTTGGTTTTTTTTTTTTTTTTTACTTGTATTATGTGAAGCATAGTGTGTTGTGCATGTTGCTTTGTATGGTGATTTGTGATTTTGGCATATGAAAAATTGTCTCAGTTTATCTCAGACAGTTTAGATAGATTGTTGTCGTTTCCTGAAATTGTGCTGTAAAGCTGAGCACTGTAAACTTGTCCCTGTATTATAAAACTGAACACCATTCAAATAATGTAATTTGTATTAGCGGCCTAGTGGCTCAGTGGGTAAAACATCAGGTTGGGATGTGGAAGCCTCTAGGTTCAAATCCCAGCCCAGTCACCTGGTGTGTCCATGAGTAAGACACTCAGCACTAGCTTCCCAGGCACTGAAAGATGCCAGCCCACTGTCCCACAATTTCACAAATTTCGCCATTGTGGGACTAATAAAGGATTAATAAAACATCTGCACTGAGACCATTTGTCTTCTGATCTTGTTGCCCTTCTGCTGAATCCTCATTAAGAACAGACAGAAATGCTACTTTACATTACATTTACATTTTATTCAAGCTGGTAAAATTAGCACTGGGGGTAGTGGCTTACTTGTGCATAAGCAAGAGCCCCAGACAGCTTTCTGAGGTCTGTGCCATCTACAGGTGATTCGGCTGACCCAACCCGAGTTGGTCCAGGACCGCAAACAGCAGGATTCCTCATTGAACCCCGAGGACACCACCCCTACCGTGAAGAAGGAACCGGAAGGTGAAGCCGAAAGCATGGGCACACCGGAGCAGCTTCCACCCACAGGTGATTGTGTGATGTCAGGAAGACCACTCTCTCAGGGCCTCATGTCATGTGTCACACACACCAACGTGAACTTCCCTCCAGTGGGTCACAGTGTAGTATGTGTGTGGAGCTCAGGAACTGTGTTTCCAGGGGTTGAGGGAAGTATGGGGGGCACAGGAGAGGGAAAGGCAGGCACTGCCTTAATAAAAGATATATCCATGTAACCCACTGCTACACACACAAAAGACACTTCAGGGCATTTCAGGTGGAATTTGAGTTGGCAGTGATCAGATCCATTAAGGTCAATGTAAAAACATTATGAG
This sequence comes from Chitala chitala, assembly GCA_025773905.1. Classification (NCBI taxonomy): domain Eukaryota; kingdom Metazoa; phylum Chordata; class Actinopteri; order Osteoglossiformes; family Notopteridae; genus Chitala; species Chitala chitala. The sequence goes on from JABJVR010047149.1 coordinate 2,178, forward strand.
AGACTCTTCCCACAGTATTTTTCCCACAGGTTTTTGGACTTGTTTCTTCAATTAAAGTAGCAAAATGACAGGTTGTTTTCTGACTCATGCCTGGTTTTGCCTGCCTGCTGTCAGATTCTGCAGATACGCAGAATCTCCGCTGCCAACCCCAGTCTGCCCACAGTTCCTCTGCTCGGGGCAAGGCCCTGCTCAAGCCTGGAAGCGCCCCGCCTGTCAGCAGCCCTAACCCCATTGTCCAGCGCCTTCCTGCTTTCTTAGATAACCACAACTATGCCAAGTCCCCCATGCAGGTTAGTAGAGTTGCAGTTCATGATTAAGGCCTCTGGTACTGTAGCTCAGGTAACACTGTGTTCTGTGCCTTTGACCAGTTTGATGCTGTGATTGACAGGAGGAGGAGGACCTGGCTGCAGGAGTTAGCCGCTCTCGGGCACCGGGCCCTCCAAACCCCCGCTACTCTGATGATGAGGATGACTATGAGGATGAAGAAGATGAGGACTGTGGCACCGCTGACGCTCCTGGCAGGTCACAGTCATGTCATTTCCTCAGTTATGGTGTAGATAGTGCAGGCAGCAGTGGCCTGATGCTTTGTTTTATATAGCTGTTGTTTAGCTCCCTTTCAGCTGGTACTTAAAAAAATGCAATATCTATGTTGTACTTTTCAAGTACAGGTGTTATTCATTTACTTGCATCTGTCACTACAAGTAATTTGTACAGAGGGCAACTGAAAAGTCATCTGTATCAGGAGTGACTGGTAGCATTAAAGCTCCAAGAATGATTCAGATGTGTAGTTCTTGGTATTGTGAGTACAGGAAGTGCTGGGGTGATGCACGGGCGCTCACTCTATGAGGTAATGGGGGCTCACCTGCGTTCTGTCCGCTCAGGGGGAAAGGGAGCGTGAGAGCCGGAGCCCGGGGCCTGGACAGTCCGCTGGAACTAACCGTGCTGGCGGAGAAACTGAAGAAGGAGTACCAGAGGAAGGACGTGTCGACGCCGCTGTCGGTGCGCACTGAGGGCCGCACTGGGGGCATCTGCATCACGGCGCCCTCGCAGCCCTCGCCCACGCCCAGCAACGAGAGCACAGACACGGCCTCGGAGATCGGCAGCGCCTTCAACTCGCCGTTGCGCTCGCCCCTGCGCTCGGCCGCCGCCACCCGGCCCTCCAGCCCCGTGACGTCGCACCTGTCCAAGGTGCTCTTCGGAGAGGAAGAGCTCCGCTTGGACTGCCTGCGTGACAACCGCGCCGTGCGTGAGCTCGGCGGCGCCGTCAGCTCCGCCCTGCTGCACCTGCACGAGGATGGCGTCATCTGCACCCTGCCCACCTCAGGTGACACCTGACACACCAGCTGTACAGCCAGCTCCAACTTTGTATTGGGGCGAAATTCATGCTGTCATTCATGTTTTCATTCATGTTTTTGTGCACATTACATAACTGACATTTGAATAAAAATGTATTTTTTGTTATTTTTACAGAACATTATGACTAGAAGGTCAGGCTGAGCACCTTTAACCTTGTTAATTGCTTTAAAAATGTTTTGATCATATTGCTACAGTCATAGTGAGAATAAGAATCGCTCTGTTAATCAACTGACATATGTTAGAAATCTTACTGCTGTGGCGTATCGATTTGTTTGTGTCGTAATCAATAGGACAGGCATGACTATATTCATAAATCCAGGTGTTTTAAGATGCTTTTCTTGGTGCTGTCCAGCTGTCAGCCATGTCATAGTGAGCCATGGCCATGGCTCAGGGGTTGAACAAGGCTTGTTGAAATCTGTGCACTCCTGTCAAGGGGCATTTCTGGATTACGCTTTGTCTGACTCTGCACCTTCAGCTGGTTTGCAAAGAGTATCCTTAACAGAACCAGACACTTCAGATAACGTTGTCACCAGGGTCCCCGGGGCGTGTAAAGGTCTCAGTGTGGGACAAGGGGGCATCTCCTTGTCAAATCGACATTTGTGCATCATTCACTTGTGTCTTACCTGAGAGAATGTAATCACAAAAACTCCATCTTCTCTTCCTGACAATTAAATCAGATGACTGTTTAGCACTTCCCTAATATAACAAAGGCAGGGTCTGTTGTGATAAATGATTGAATGAGACTGGCTCATTATATAATTTCTCTGGATCTGCTTTGTGACAGATGTCTGGGTAATCTGCCTCCTTTGCCTGTATGCTGGAAGCCGTAAATTAATTCAGTTTCACAGTTACATTTTCACACTTGGAGCTTTTTCCGCAACATATTGGGACTTAATTTGAGGCTGGCGTTTTAAATCCAATCAGTTGTGTCAGACAGTATTCATGGCAGTATAGTAACTCTATCTTTACCTTTAACTTTATCTATTGATTTGTGCAGGTGATAACCCAGTGGACATCAATAAGCAGACACCTGCTGAAGAGCAAGGGGAGAAAGTTAAGGAGGAGCCAGAGGAGGGCACCGAGGCAAAACCCAGCAAGGAGAAGACCGATGTGCAGGAAAACAGCGCCCCCTGCAGGGTGACTGGAGAAAAGTACTCCGCTAAGGCAGGTTCCATCTCTTCTACTGTGGTGGACCACCCCATACCCAACAGTCACATGTCAAAATTGCTGTGAAACTGTAGTCTGTTTGCCATATTTTGGCCATAACAATAAAACTGTGAAAGAGTAATTTTATATTGTTTTCTGTTTTTCCCCCCATTTCTGTCTAAAGTGAATGTGAGCAGGCAAAATCCTCACTGTATTTCTACTTTTTAATGGCGGGTATCTTCTAGGAGCTTCTGGCTTTGCTTAAGTGCGTGGAGACTGATATTACCAACTCCGAAGCATGCCTCAAGGAAGAAGTGGAAAAGAGGAAAAAATACAAGGTGGGTTTCGTGGCTTTTATTTACCGCCTGATCTTGTTTAGCTGATGAACAGACTCTTTTTTATGAGTTCTCAAGAATGTACCTGGTTACAGTTTTCAACTATGCAAGAACTGTATGTATTCACAGAAAACATAATTTAATACAGGTAAATAGTATGTGTCATGTAATATCCTGCCAGTACTTCTCTGTCTTATTGCTGTAATTGCTGTGACAGAACCTTGAATTTAAACAAAGGTTGTTAACATTTGTTTCTGCATTTGTCTGCTGCTATGGTTGTTAAATCGGTAATTGACCCTGCAGTACTATGAAGATGAGCTAATTTGTGATTTATAAATTGACTCCTGCAATTACATGGACATACCAAAACAGCACCCAAGGTGCGCATCCATGGACTTTCACGTCCCCAGCTCTGTAGAGCCGTGAGACACAGAGCTTTAACTACAGAGCACTCGTCACAGTTAACACCACACATGTTCTTCGTCCTCTCCGATCAGATTGATGATCAGAGGAGGACTCACAACTACGATGAATTCATCTGTACGTTCATCTCCATGCTGGCCCAGGAAGGTAAAACTGTGCTTTAAGATCAGTCCGCGCCGACTTGTGGCCGGATGTGCCTCTGCGCCACGCTTACTGCCTGCTGTTGTGATGTGCAATGCCTCACACTTTCCCTTCTGTTGCTCAGGCAAGCTGGCCAGCCTAGTGGAACAGAACATCTCCGTTCGCCGCCGCCAGGGCGTGAGCATCGGTCGGCTGCACAAGCAGAGGAAGCCGGACCGACGGAAACGCTCACGTCCGTACAAGGCCAAGCGGCAGTGACGCCGGCCTGGCACTCGCCACGTCCCTCCGGGCTCAGAGAGCTGTCAACAGGAGTCCCGCTGGTCTTCTCCTGACACGCAGCCACGTGCCAGTGACCTCGCCATTTTCCGTCATAAAAGGCATCTGGGCTGTGACTCTGCTCCTCTTCCATGTAGCAGTGAGCCCCACCCACCTTCCTCCCCAGACAAGTTGTATTGGCAATAACCGCACTCCTGTGTCCCAGGGCAGTACTGGCCAGCTGCTGGTGATCCACCCCCTGTTTGCTGTATTGGCTCACTGGGGTCCACACAGCTTTCCATACCATGAATAAGAAAACACAAAACTTTAATTTTTATCATCGGATTTTAATCTTCAGATTTCCTATTCATTTGTCCAGGGTGACTTTCCATTTTTGCAGAGATCACGCATTGAAATGTGTAAGTGTACTTTGTGACCTGTTTTTAATCATATGACCTGTTTATGTGAGTCTTTTTGTGAAACAGTGTTCACATATGTTTCTATTGGTGCCAATGCACTAATCTGCCTAATACAGGGAGTGAATGTCAATGAGAAGTGTGAACGTGAATTTTTTATTTATTTTTTTTTTTGGTGGGGGGTTGACATACTGTAAGTACTACATTGACTAATTTAACAAAACAGGGTGGATTATGATCAAAGGGGATGAAGTTCTAACAGAATGGATGTAATCCGCATACCTTCTACAGAAACACATTCCCGTTCCTGTCCAATGTCTGAGAGGTAAACAGCTTTGAAAAAAGATGTAGTAAATTATCCAGATTGCAGTTCTGGAACCATGGAGACCTTGTGTTGGAGCCTTTACTCACACCTCAACAGTGTTAGGGTGGAATCTCACTTGTTTGTCTGGGTGATGGAGGTTCAGAGGTGTGTGTGTGTGCGTGCGTGCGTGCGTGCGTGCGTGCGTGCGTGCGTGCGTGCGTGCGTGCGTGCGTGCGTGCGTGTGTGTAAACATTTTTCTGTACCAGCTAATAGTGCTATCATTCAATGCCTTTTTTGCAAGGTGCTGTAGGTGAATGCAAGACCAGTGCTTTTTATGTTGAAATAAAAGTCAACAGAATGGTATACATTTTCTGATTGATTGTACTTTATATAAACACTTTGCATACTTTTTTCTATTTTGGTTTTAAATTTATGATTCTCTCTGGGTACGGATACAATAAGTTCTCAGTCTTATTAAAACATCACTCACATTGCAAATAAAAGTTTGCAATTAAAGAAGTAAAATTTAATTCAGGTAAAACATCCATGCTGCTTTATCAGCTACACAGTGTACATTACTTATTTTTTAGTCCAGTTTGTCGGGGCCATGATGCAGTATGATTTACTGCCTGCAGGTAAAAATCATGTAGTAAATCAATGGAACGCTATTGCTAAACAATATCAATTATTTAAACCAGTGCTTGCATTCCTGTAGTTCTTAGCACATTTATCAATTAGCATTAAAATTGTGCTTCTGGGAACACAGGTACCTCTGCACTTTCTGTTACATTTCTGTCTTCGAAGGGCCTGTAGAGAATTTTTTCATTTTTAAATGCTGTCTGAATACTGATTTCCCAGGACTATTTGGTAACATTTTTATTTTACATTTTTAAAGACATTTTTTACTGATATGTGAGCTACTCCTCTGTTAAAACTGATGTTTACAGTCCCTCTAAGCTATCTATATGTTTAAAACCCGTAATATATAAACTCGTCTGTTACCATGCAAGAACGTGAACTTTCAGTTGTCTAGTTTTAGTCTCGCACTACCTGTAATGTGTTCCTGACAGCATGCAATGGCCTCGTTTCTCCACTAGTGGGAGACACTAAGCCGCAACAGATTTTGCAGTTATATGCGGCCCATGTTCATGTCAAGAGGACTGGATCAAATTTAAATTTTGAGTGCTCGGAGTAGTCATGACAGCAGCCAACCTCACTGGTGCCATCTTTCTAGGATGGCAGTATTTGTGAGCACAGCACTTGGTCACATGTGCTGGCTTCACCAATGGCCTCGACCTGTTTCCCTGTTCACTCTTTTTATTGCCAGTGTGCTCCTTACTCTGTCAGGGTGCGCGTGTACATTTTACTGAATATCCATCTTGGGTGGTACATGGATCATGGAAGTGCTTTTGCTTTATACAGCAAATTAATGCTGTATGTCTCATAACACTCTCTGCTTTACAGGGCGACTGGAATAACTCAAAAATTTTCTATATGGGTTAAATAACTTTTAACACTGGCATAAATGTGCCTCTTTTATAGTGGAGTACATTTCAGCCAGTTGTACCATCAAAAATTTGTCATCATACAGTTGTCGGCCATAAACGATTGTATGTACAATTCTGACTTTTGTTAGTGTAATGAGGGCATATTTATCACTTGTGTAGAATCAGTAGCTGTAAGTAAAGTATGTTTAATCTTCTGGTATTGAAAATAACAATGAAAAGAAACAAAATTTGTAGGAACGGAACTACTGAGTTCTGGTCTACCAAATGATTGAACCTGTATGAAAAACGATATGAAATGACAAGTACCTCTTTGTATTTAAGCTTCATAGTCAATTTTTTGTAGTAAAAAGTTAATTAAGGAAAAAAAAATTCATAGACCCAGTACTTCTCATCGTCTGACATCTTAAACATCTATACTTCACGATGAAAAATATTTTCCAGGCAATTCCAGTAATACTATGTGATAAACGAAAATAAGCGATTTATGTTTTTTATACGGTTTAAAAAGGTCTTGGACATCTTTCATTCTTGGTGCACATGTCTCATCAGACGGACATGAGCCACCAAGTATCTAGGGCACGTGCGCGTACTCGAGGCCTACGTCAGCGCGCTTGCTCTGTCAGATTCGGCGTCTCTGCGCGTGCTCCATGCGGGTTGCTGGATTGTAGGTGATGATGGCGGAAGAGGAGCAGTGTTGAGTTCTCCGTGTTCTTATTTAACACTAATAAGCCGCTGACAGATATACTTTATCTCCCCTGTTTCCTATTCGTTGAGCATGGGGAACGAAGCCAGCCAAGAGGGGGGCGGACAACCTGGGGAACCAGGTTCCGCTGTCCCTGTGGCAGGCGCTCCGGCTTCGATTTCAGCACCACCGGGATCCGGACAGCTCATCAAGCCCAGTAACGGTGCGCCAGCCGGGGGAACAGGGGTAGGAGTCGGGCCGGGAACAAACAGGTACAACCAAAACATTTCTCGACAAATACCATCGCCGAAAATAAAGTATTCTAAAACACAATCATTTTAATTAAGATGAGCGTCAGACTGTTGCATAATACCGTATGAATGCTATGACCGCGTGTTGCTGTTATGGCAATATGCTGCTGCATTTTGTTTGTTTTATAGTTGTTTTAATACAAATGGTCACAGTCAAAAGTTAGATTTTTTATGCACTGAAATTCTGATAAATGGTGTTACGAAAAAGTCTGCGATGTAATTTTTACATATTTTCTCTAGATGCAAATTAGCTAGTTTAGTACAGGATGACAATGATTGTTTTTAATACAATGTTGTAGCTGTTTTGCGGAATAATTCTTATCTGACAGTAGTTTAGGGAACTTCGTATACAACTTAATGAAAGGGGCACGTATAAATGTTGGTTTGATTAGTGCCTGGCTTTTGTTGAGTGCGAAAAAACTGATTTGTGGCAAAGATGGGATCCTTTCGTGAAGCGTAGTAAAGTACTGTTTTCGCCCTGTCTGTATGTAGCAGACGCCTGTTGTCTGTAGTGTTCGCAGTCAGTCTCTAATGTGACTTTTAGGCAGAAAGTAAAACATGTGATTGACGTATTTAAAAGTATATTGACTGAATTATGTTTTTGCATCGCTAAAATTTGCATTTCAAATTTTCTGTTCGAAAAATTGTGTGCATATCGAACAATAAGTAATCCGGAACAGTTGTACCTTTTTACATAGTTATGCAATCCATTTGATATAATATTGGAATGACTTCAGGGTTTAAACTATATATTCGACACATTGAAACGTAGTTTCTTCTTTATTAGCTGTTAATAACAACGTGGTACAAGATAAAGAAAAATCCACGAGAAGATAATGTCGCCAGTGGAAAAAGCTCGTTTCTTTCTCGCGATATGTGTTTACATGGAAGTATTGGAAAGTTAACGCTGCAGTCATAAACGGCAATTGTTATAGGGGGTGTGGTGAAGTGATGTCTTCTGGGTGTCTGATGGTGTCCAGTGAAGCTCAAAGGAAAGGCCCATCAGAGAGCAGAGCAGATGTCCCCTGATGCTAGATGGTCCACACCACCTAGATGGTAAATGGTGTGATGTGCTCATTAAAAGCAGGTGGTGAATCAGTTGCAAATGGTGCTTAGAATCCCCAGTTCTTAGACTTAAAAATATTGAAATTACAAAAAAGGTGTTTACGTACCTGTGTTCCCTCATAATAACTGATTGTAGAACCTTTTTGGTATTTTTGGTTTTCTGCAAATCAGTCCTGTAATTATATAGTGCATATTTAATAATTTTATTGAATTTTTCCAAATGCCGATCAGTTCACATAGAAGCATGGTTTTCATTTGTAACTGGGTTGCATTTTTTCATAGTGTAGTTGTTAGTATGTGCTACAAGTTTGTTTTATTTTAGCAAAACCCTTTTTTCAGAGCAATATAACTTCATTATGGGAGAAACGTGAAACTGTCAGTGCACATACAATGGACTGTAACAAGAACTCTAACACTAACAGTCTAAAACCTGCTTTTATTAGTGGCAGGAAGCTGGGGTGTTGAGGGGAACAGTACACTTGCAGAGATTTGACTGGGCTACAGCCAAAGGGCAGAATACCTAGAGAAAAGAGACAAAGATTTGTAAGTGTTTTGGAAATTAATGCCTTTCCCACAATGATTTACAAATTGTATAGCTTCTAAGAAAATATGTTGCTGTTTCCAGCTATCCTTAAGAAACTGTTAACAAACACCTCAGTCAACACTTATGGACACTGGGTAATATTAACATTTCCAGTTGGACTTGGCAGCAGAGATCCCTCCCACATTTGACATAAGTTCATTTCTATCTTCGGGCTTTTGTTGACTGCTAACATCAATCATTCTCACTGACTCTGCATCTCCACCTTATAAAGTAGTGACAGGAAGTGACAGGTGTCACGCAGCCCCATGTGGCAGGTGCTGTCGTGACTACTGTTGTGATGTCATGAGCGGGACATGTGGAGGTTCATGATTTGCATGCTTTGTCCTCGTGTGTGTAAGAGGTGATGGTGCTGTGAAAAAGGACCATCTCAGAAGTAGGAGCGTGCTTCGACATGTATCTTTTTTTTTTTTTGAAGACGGTGCTGTGTTATAACATTGATTTGTACTGGCTGTATAAGTAATGAGATCAGGAAGGGAGTATCGACTGATTAACATACTAATTCAGTAAATCTCTCAGTTTGCTTGTGATCGGTTCTGTTTCAGTCTGACTGGATTATCTTACATTTATCTCATTCAGTTGAAGAAACGCCGAGATATTGTAAAACGTAAGCATTACAAAGCTGAAAAGTGGCCACACTGTGTGTGTTTGACATTTTCAGAATATTTTATCTTGTATGTTTTTTCATACAATGTCACAAAAAGCTGGAAACCATGTTTGAAATCAACTCTTTGTATACAAAAATATTTTGTGCAATGTAAACATCTTCCATGCTTGGCTCTTTCTTCTGAAATCAGTATCGTACTGAATCTGCTGTTAACGCTGTCATTAGGGTGATACTATCTCAAGGTTTATCTGTGGATCATGTCCCATCTCCAGTTATTGTCTCCAGTTGCCTGACAATAATTGTATTAGTTTGTACCCTAAACTTGTTTAGCAGCACTTTATCATTCTGAGTAATTATTTCACTTGTTGAAGCGTTACTAGCTTTTTTGAGATGTGCCGTAATGCCATTCACCCTGTTCTGTGTGAAGTCGGCACTGAGTGCAGTGCAAAGCCTTTTAGCTCAGAGATTTAGGTAATCATGCTGTTTGGTTTTTTGGGTGACTCTTCACACTGAGGTATATTTCAGACTTTTGTGACTTGTAGACATGTCAACAAGCAGCTACATTTTCCTTAAGAGAGCCGTTACCTTGCTAAGCCCTGCAACTATAGCATGTTCTACATTGAGAGGGACTTGCTTTTACAGTTGTCCTCATCAGAATGTCAGATCTTAATTGACTCTGCAGTTCTGTTTGCATGTGTAGATGTGCTGCCTGCTTTCCTGTTTGGAGTCACCCAGAAATGCATCAGTTTTCTTTCACTTTTTAAGCCTGTATTTTTATGCTGAGAGTCATCATTTACACAACGTCTTGCACAAGAGAGAGACACAGTCTTTCTCAGATTATAATGCCATCTTTTAGTGGTTTCTGAAAGGTTCCTTCTTTTCCTCATGCAGAGGTAGTGAGCACTGCCACATTCTTGTGAATCCTGCTGCCTTCTTCTCTGATTCACGGCCCATTTGAGAAAGCATTGTGATGCCTTTGCTGTGAGTCATGGACCTTTGTGTGATTTTGATCTCTGCGTGGCTTTGTTAATAAAATGTTCACCCTGGGAAAATTATGGGGATTTGTGTCGTTACGCCAGGCACAAGAGGAAGCCTGCGTGAACACCAAATAAACAGCTTCTTGTGAGACTTCACCAGGAATGTTCCGCTGCAGTCTAAGTGTGACAAACAAGTCAGCAGAGAAAAATGACTGTAAAATGAGACAGTCAGTGTGAATAGAGGTGTTAGCTGCAACTGCAGAGGTCATGCAGTACAACCCTACAGGTTTCTTATCGTTCTGATGTGCAAAAGCAAAATTAACCAACTTCATAATTAGCTATTTACTACAACAGCAAAGTTATGTTTGCCTTGCCACAAAACATGTCAGTATCAAAAAGTGTCACGTGAATTCGGAAAAAAAGAAACGAATGCAATTTCACGGTGGCTCTTGTTGGTGATGGCTGTTTGAGGCCTCCAAGAAAACACATTTGTTTTCTTTCTGTACTGACATTTTTTTTTTAAACCAAATTCTGCTGCTAACAAGAGTAAGTACCATCTGGAATAAAATGCTTACGTAGATATCTGTAGATGCTTCACAGAAAACAAAATTGTTTAATTGCAGATCTCAATCTTTCCAAAGCAAGGTGGCAGCCAGTTAGTTAGGTCAGATGTGATTTCTTTGTGTGAGTTAATGTAGCAGAGAGGAAGAAGATGAAGTAAATGTGAAGATGTATAGTAAACCGGCACAGCTAAACTGCAGTACTGTCACAAACACTACTGAAGGTCATGGCCCTGGAAAAGTCTTACAATAAGGGCACAAGGTCAGGTCATTCTAGACAAAACACCAGTCCATTGCAGGACACACACTTCTCAAGTGAGGTTTGGAGACAGCACTCTATCGTAACCATATTAAACACATGACTTTGGACTGTGGAAGGGTATAACTCATGTTCAGGTTAGGGAGACAATCAGTTCCACACATACCATGCCTAGGCTATAATCAAACCTGCAACCTTGTCTTGGCAGTGTTAGCATAAGCACATAGCATGAACCACACCACCATCCTTGCTTGTGTGATGTTTAATCAAAAATTAATCATGTTCACCCATTTTTTCATCATTCTGAAAAATAAATTGTGTTTGTTTTATGACAGAGTAAGGAATGTCTACAGTGTGTCTGTAATTTTGTGTGAGTGAGTGAGTGGGATACTTCAGAGATGCGCTGACAACTCTGTGTGCGTGCGTGCGTGCGTGCGTGCGTGCGTGTGCGTGTGCATGTGTGCATGTGTGCCTGTCTGCTTGGTTGTGATGGATCATACACTGGGACAAAGAAAGGTTCTTGCGGAATCAGGCACTGCATAAGCAACTTTCTCTTGGCAACATTACTGGATGAACAACTACATTATCGAGGCATGCTGTCATGGTTTAACAATTAATATGTGACTGAAATGCTGGAGGTTCAGTACTCCTTGCTGTTCAGTCTGTGTCTCATAGCTTCTGTACAATTTCCTAAATAATTGTACATATAGGTACATTTTAATATAAAGCTTTTTATCTTTTTCTATAAAACATAGGCTTCCATGTGTGTGCGAATGGTGTGCCAGAATTACACAAGTTTATTTGTAGTTTTGTTCTAACTCAGCTTATTACATAAATATATATAAATATTTTATTATTATTATTATTGTTATTATAAGTAGTAGTAGTAGTAGTAATAATAATAATACTACTAATAATAATAATATTAATAATAGAGACTGTTTTTATCCATTGAGTTTGGTTAAGTACTAAAATATCCATGAGGAGCTTTTAATTAACTGAATAACACTTTTTTCTCATTTGGAAATGTTCCCTCCTTACTGTCTACATTTGGACTAGTTGTATATCTGAGTTGATCAGTAGGTAAAGAAGGCAACTAATGTCTCAGAACAAAACAGCTCTGTGCAGCACAGATGCTGTGCTGTGAGTCATTGTCACAGTCTCACAATCGCACTGTTTTAATTTATCTTGGCACTCTGCGCATTGAAAAGGGAGGCATTAACAGTTTATGCCATCAGTTGGAGAGTTGCACACCAGACCCACATTTTGGGAGAGAAGAGAATCTTTATTGGCACAAACTGCCTCTGCTGATCACTTTGTCATGACTTGGCAATAATACTACAGAAAAAGAAATGCAATTAAGGCTCTCCTAGTGGTTGATTAAAGACTTTCTTCAAATTAAGGACATATGAACACTTATAAAAGCAATAAAACTGTATTTAAGCATAATAATTATAAAGCAGAGTTGCTATATCAGCTAAATTAATTGAATGCAACGTGATGGTTCTGTACGTCACAACTGGCAGGAAATGCTGGCAGTCCAGTAGAGACGTTATGTGTACTGATCCAGACATCTGTTAAGGCCTTTAACAGCTCAACATTGTTTCTTCTGTCATTGTGTTTTCCCCATTACCTTTCAATACTCAGTTTGCAGTTTTAGATGTACTCTTTGTATGTATTTACTTTAAAACAGAATTTTTAACTTGACTAGAACACCGAGATGGAAATACGCTGTCTTTCCGTGGACTGGTGCAGTGACTGGTAGTGTTATCACTGCGATTCTTGCTGGTGCGGTCCCCTTCCAGTACGCCTGGTGTCCTTCTGTCATTCCAACACTGACACTCATGGCGACACTCAGCGTCCCTGTGCCACACATTTAATTCACGTTTGCCACAGTTTTATATCATAAAATCTTTTAGCATTTTCATCCAATAAAAATGGTACATAGTTTTTAATGTTCTTATAATAATTGCCATGGAAACCAAGGAAAGAGATCCATAGTTACTAAATTGGTACAGGGCTGAATTTTGACAGCTGTAGCTATAGCTCCGAAGAGAGCCAGTCTTGCTGCAGTGTGTTGATTCAAGCTTTGTAAATACAAAAACCATTCTTGCCCACAGTAAGCTTGGCTGAAACTTAGCATGCTACACCGAAGAATATTAATACCATCGGCAATATAAAGCACCTTCATTATTTATTCCTGTAGACGTTAAATGAAATATTGCAAGGAATTATTGGTATTAATTTCTCTTCATTATATATTTTATCATTGACAGCTTACAGTTAATTCAAATTACAGCAGGTTTTGAAGCCTTGGATCCCTCATCATTCATGTTAGGTGAATACCAGTGTTTAACAGTGACATAGCTGAGTTGTGGGAGGTTAGGATAATCATGTACTAGCACAGTTACAGTGACATAGCTGAGCTGTGGGAGGTTAGGATAATCATGTACCAGCACAGTTACAGTGATTGTGCTGGGCTCCTAGTTTCTTCTAAATCACAGTTATTTAGCTCACTCTGTGCAGGACAGCACTACGATTGAAGAAAACACACAGAGGGAGAACAATTCGAAAGGCCAGGGTTTGGGGGACTTCTTGCATTTCCATGGCAACCAGTCCCTTTCTGGCACATTGTAGGGGGTTGTAATGAAATCAAGCTGTCACCAAAGGTGCTGGGTACCTGGTGGAGTTTAAATGAGGAACTGAAGGAAGGGCCTGTTGGAAGAGGTAGTGTGGTCTTATGCCACCCCCACCCCCCTGCACCACTAGTTTCCCTCCCAGACCTTGATTTAAAAATATTTTATTTATCCAGTTCAATTTATTTTTTATAGCACCGTTTATAATAGAGATGTCCCAAGGCACGTAACAACCATATTGGAGAATACATTATTTTGTACTCAAACATGCAAGGAAAAAATAGAATAAAATAGGGAAAACCAGAGAACAATGAAGGATACGAATCAAAATCTCACTCAAGGAGGAAAATCTCTAGATGTTTAAAGTTAACTGGCTGCCCAATCACTATTGGAATTGTACTATTATATAGTTTAAAAATAAGAAAAGAAAATGATGCTGTAACTTTACATGTAGAATATTAAGCCTTTCGTCATGTCCTGCTATTGGCCAGTGCTCCAGTTAGGTCTCTGCAGACCTGCACATCTTCCTGGGAAATAGCTATATTCACAATGCCATTCTTGGATATATGGTACTAATGCACCATCAGATGGCCTTAATGTCTACTTCTGAAATTAGTTGTGGGTGCTCATTTTATCAAGATACACAGACATTATAGGCATCATAAGCATGATGTCTGTTTGTTACAATATACCTCGCTTTTCCTCCCTGATACCCAGCCATCATATACATTTTAAGCTGCGTTCTTGTATCTTCCTTATCCATGCTCATCGGGATGTAACTTTATTCATGCTTGAAATCTACACTGCCTGATTAATGGTGTCACAAACCAGAAGTACAGCACAAGGTGACCAGAATGGAGACTACACTGAGTCGTAAGATTTTCATCTGAAAAGAAGCATGATGCTGTAATAAGTCAGATATTAGCATGCTTTGAGGATAAATGTACTGTGTATGTGCGTGTAGGATGTTTTCATGTGTTAAGTGTGAAATGTTGGGGAGTGCCCAATCCCCACAGCACCCTGCGTCAGGCATCACCTTCCCCTGGCTATGTCCGTACGCGTGGCCAGGAGAAGTGTGAGCGTGGTTCACATGTATTTTTAAACAGGACCTGATTTCATTGTGGGTGTGGATGTCTGTGTAGCACAGTCCCTATGTCCATTTGTAGGCTGCTGTCTTGTGCTCATGTTGCTGGGAGTGGCAGAGCTCTGCTGCACATGCTGCCGTGTCAGTTTGGGGTGTGGCGCTTGACAGAATCATCGGCAAGTGCGTCTTCTGTGCACAGGCTCACCGCTTCACCCGGGGAGCCGTTACCGTAAGCACGTGAGCGGCCCTGTGCTGCTCCTGCTTCCGGGAGCCCGGGAGCTTAGAGATTACCATGGAATATAAATACCGTGACCTGTGAGGGAAGGCAGGGAATTACTTAACAGCATGGGGCTTGTGAGCACAGCTGCTGGTGTGAGCGTGGGAAAGCCATCTTATTAATGTCAGGCTTTGACAGCGTGCCAGCGTCACCCAACACAGCCTGCCCAGCAGAACTGGCGCTGTGCATTTGACATTAAGAATGTTTGCTCTTCTGGACTGAATTAACAGCACCAGTTTTGCCCGCTGCCTGCTCTTGTGCAGTCACCGTTTTGAGCATATCGTTTATAATTTCCTTGTTTAATCACCGAAAGTGCTTGGGTGTTAGCAAGAGAAGTAAGGGGGTAGAAAGGAATTTTGAGTCAAGAAACATGTCAGTAATTTGCATGTATTATTAATGGAAAATATTTGTGAAAGGGAATAATGTTTTTCACAAAGGCATCTCAGTAGGCCCAACTGAATGGGAGCATTAAAACATTGTTAGTGTGTTGCTGGGCTAAGCTATTAAAGCTTTGGCCTATTAAAACTTTGTGCAGTCTTTTGAATGGTATAACATAATACAAAATAATTAAAGCCAATATTCCTAAAATATAAAATGGTAATATGCATCATTTTGAACAGCTTCTAATGCCACTGACTTGCCATAATAATATTAGACTCTCTCCAGCAGAACAAAGCTATTACATTTTCTTAATATGATAGAATAACATGCTGACACAGATTTGCTTACATCTTACATAAGGTATGGAACTGATAAATCAATAATATCATCCAGATATCTGTCTGACTGGCTGCTGTAGCTGTGCTAGTGGCTGTCTGACGCAGGATGAAAGCTGATATTTATATATTTTCCAAGCATTTTCTTCCACCTTTGTCAGTTTCTAGCTTCTAAATCTAATAAGCATTCAACGTAGTAGGATCTGCAATGGGTGCGGTTGCCGAAAGCCACGACTAAACAGTGTTCTACCTCTACAGCCTCCCTGGAAGGCATCCCCAACCTGAGCAAGAGGCAGGCCCTCAGGCACAGCTGCAGCCTGGCGATGGCCGAACAGGCGTGGCTAGACAAGTTGCGGACCCCCATCAGCAACCGCCTGCTGCTCCACCAAACCGAGACCTATCAACGGGCCAGGGGCAGGAGCGCACCCCGCGGCACAGCCTGCAGGTCGATGTTGGCGCGGGCAAGGTGGGGAGGAGCCCGTCCATGTCCCCCGACCGCGGGACCACCCCGACGTCCCCGTATTCGATGCCCCAGATAGCACCCATACCCAGCAGCAAGCTATGCCCCGTCTGCAAAACAACAGACTTAAGCGGCCTGCAGGGCCAGCCAAAAGGCAACATGTGCACCCAGTGCCGCTCCTTGGTCTGCAACCAGTGTGGCTTCAACCCCAACCCTCACCTAACAGAGGTAGGCCTTCAACGTTTCATCCATTAGGCTGTTCCACACAGAGAAAAGTCCTTCCTGATTTACAGTCAGCCTGCACCACACAGGGAAGAGTCCTTCCCATTTTACAATCAGTCTACTCCATAAAGAGAACAGTACTTCCATTTTTTGATGTGCATTATATGCATATTCATTATTTAGGTCCTTAAAATACAGACATAGCACCTTACTGTTTGTATGTACATTTCACTTACAGTAAAAATGAGTGATCACCAGTGCTATTGTTCTGCAGTCTTATTTTATTGACTACTTAAAGCTTATATAGCTAGCTACTTTAAATGTTTACATATAAATGGGTGTTTATTGGTTTCAGTTTTTCCTGTATGTGGCTGCGATGATGTCATGGATTATAATGATGTTATTGATGATGTAATTGGTGATGATGATATAGTGCCTACATTTTTGGGGTTGTGTATGTGCCATTATTTTGTATAATGGCATGCCCATTCATGCTGAGGAAACACATTATATACTGGGAATGTATTTAATTTTCTGTATTTGTGCTTTAGTTTGCCTTCGTTTCATTTCAACAGAGTAAACTTGCCAACCTGAAAACACATACAACTTTAATATGATGCCCATCATACCTAAATTAAAATGGAAGGCTAATTCGTGTTCCTATAAAACTATTTAAATTAACAGTCATTTACTGATTTCAATTACAATATCAAGTTTCAAAAATAAACAAAAAAAAGCAACACCAACTTTGGGAACTATCAGTATTTCGTTGCTTAAACTTTTAATAATCAAATCTATAAACGTTTAGACATACATTCACTGAGCTGAATTTGTAATTGTAATTGAATCTGTAATTATTGTAACATTTAAACTCTTTGTTAAATACATGCCCTGCGACATTTTGGTGGTTCCTGAAGGGTGTGCGCTGCCCTGTGTTTGGTCAGATACTCTCCAGGCCCCACATGACCCAAGAGTGGAAAGGGTACAGTGAAATCAAAGCCTGCGTTTTCGGAGAAGTTGTCGCCAGTACCAGAAATGACGAAGCAAGAACGTCCTCTAAACATGTAGCACAAGTGATGTAACTGAAACTGACTTATAAAGTTTTTGAAATTCATTATACCAGTGAGTTTTTGTTATATCTGTTATCAACTGCTAATCTAACAGCTCAGTGAAAGTCTTTGACTTTTTTCTAGTCTTTGCTTGGTGTTAACATACAGAAAAGTAAATACAGCTGAACTAAATACATTTCTGATGAAAAACTAGATAAGAAAAAATGGGAAACAACTGGGTTTAAAAGCCTCACAAATATACAGCAGAATTCCAGTAGCTTCTGTAAAGCATTATTATATTTTAAAATATAATCACAGTGTTCAAATTTCTTCTGAAACCCTTACCTGGACAAGCAGTCTGAAAAGCACTGAATAGATGAATCAATATTGAAATTTTGGAATAATGATTTTTTATTGTAAAGTTGTTTTGGAATGTAAGAAATGTCAGGTAATCAAATGTTTGTATGAGGAGTAAGTGAAAAATTTACTGTTTCCGAAGTCAGTAATGAACACTGTTTGGGTTTGTGCTCTGGCCAGAGTGTCCTGCCTTTTGGCCTAGGCTGTCCCGGGATGGGTGCTTGGCCACCTGCGACCCTGAACGGGATTAGCGATGATGGATGGATGGATTGATGGATGGATGGATGGATGGATGGATGAATAGATTGATGGATGGATGGACAGATGGAGTCAATGATTCTATACATGCTTACATATACTTATGAGCTTTCTAATACTAGTGTCACTAAAAGCCTGTTTTCTACAAAAGGGAACACGCCATTAAAAAATTTCAAACTTCTTTTCAAGGTAAGTCTATATTGCTGCTGTTTACAGTCATTTGGAAATTTATGAATACATGATAACCCTGCTTGTCATGAGTGTTTGCTGAAATAAACAGGGCTGTCTTCAATGGGGCTGTTACATGGATGTACTGTAGTTATGTTGAAGTTACCAAGATGCAAGTAGCTGTGCCTCATTTAATGTGAAATCATCAATAAACTTCAAATCTGAATGTGCATAAAAGTTAAAATGTAACATGGCCAGTCCGTTTAGCTTTATGTATTGAGCCATAAAAAATTGCTCAGTAGAATCAAGAAAATTGGGCCAAAATTAGACTCAGTTGCATAACAAATTGCTGCAAAGGTGCAGTTACTACTGTTTGTCTTATGGAGAATACATAGTTAATGGCTTCCTCCATATTTCCATCATTTCCTGTTGTGTGGCTCTGGTAAATTTCCACATTCTTAAATGTGCTAAATATACAACCACTCCAAAAAAGAAAAAATGCCTACTGCTGTGCTTGATCTCTGTGTCACCTGGGTACAGCTCCTGAAAGTTTTCAGAACTTTCCCACTGATTAAAATTTTTTAAAGTTACCCTCTTGGATTTGAAATGTAAAGCATGACTAAAGTACAGAAGGCTGTAGCAGGTAATACAATTTATTGAGCTCTGCTATTTTTAACACAGCCATTAAACTAGAGTACTGTCTCACTCTACTTTGCCTAGCACATTATTATTATTATTATTACTTTAATTAATTAAATTTTTTACTACTACTACTACTTTAAAATTTATTTTTAATAATTATGCTTTGCATTAACACGCAATATCTATAAAAAGTAAGTGTTGTTTGTCAAAGGCTTGTTCAAACAGATGAAGAATATGGAAAAAAACACTAGCTGTGGTTTTAGGCACAACAGTAAGGTTGCTTCTTTCTCTTTATGGGTTTTATATTAGACACTGGTCAACCCACATCCATGAAACTTTTAGTGATAAATGGTAGACACATCCAGAGGTGGGATATTATCTTAAAGATGTAACTTTTTGAGTGTAATATGGGATAAAGCATGCACAAATCTGGCAGTAAGTTATCCTGTGCTAGTGCTGGTTGACTTCAGTCTTCCTACCCCAGCAGAGCTGTGAACAGATCTGGCAGTAAGTTACACTCTACAACTGCTGGTTGACTTCAGCGTTCCTACCCCAGCAGAGCTGTGAACAGATCTGGCAGTAAGTTATACTCTACAACTGCTGGTTGACTTCAGTGTTCCTAAGATCTCCACCTGGCTGCCTGCCAGAGGCTATTCATGAGCAAACCTGGGGGATCTCCAGCTGTCCTGCAGGAGACCAGACTGAGGTAATTGGGGAGATCAGGATCATGTTGAAGCAGTGTATACTTAAGCTGTGAAATTCAGGTTCAATTCTCCCTTGGCCTATTGCCTGTGATTGTCTTTCACCTTTAAAACAACAGTGACTGGTTAGAATCAGGTTGGTATTGACATGCTGTATGGGTCTATCTAGCAGTGGTAGTAGTGAAAAATATTTTGTAGGCTGTTTACAGGCAGTAGAAATCATGTCTCCAGACTGAAAAGCTGCAGCTTTGGGTTTCAACTCATATGGTGCAGTCAGGGGTGATGTGCCATTCAAACTGAGCCACGTCTCTGTTCAGTTTTGTTATTCCAGGTTGCTTGTTTGTATAAATGAGATTATTTAGTTACTTGGGTTTACATAAATTGTGATTGTACACTGTGTCATAATGTTACATTTGAGAGAGAGAGAGAGAGAGAGAGAGAGAGAGAGAGAGAGAGAGAGCCTCTTTGTAACAAAATGTAGTCTGTGACCTCTCAAAAAAAAAATTTAAATTTTGTGCATGATACTCATGAGAGCAATTGATCTTATATTGAATTTTATCCAAGCTGCGTGCAAACATCCAAGTAGCCAGATTGTGGGGCATGGCTATTGTGCCACTGTATTACTTGGCAATCTCAGGAATGCCAGCTGTGCACAAACACCGGTTACTCCACACAGACTTTATGCTGGAGGCTAATAAAGTACTTTTTATGTGGACACAGCTTCAGGGGACCTTACTCTGGGGACCCTTCAGTTGTGTTTACAGCATCCAGGCCAAGTTGTTCCTGAACAGGGGATTATGAGTTACTGATAGGGGCTGGCACTTTGTTCAGCCCTGTAACCCTCCTAATGGAGCTGGTCTGTAATCACCAAGGAGCAGCGTGCACAACCACTGCCCTTATACCTGAGGTCTTTTAATATTTCAAATCATAAATCTCCATGGCAGCATTATGTCATGAAGACATCACATTATGATCTCGTTTGGAGGAAAGAGAAACAGAATCTCCGGGGAACCTGAGAAGACGAGTGTGGTTGGATTTTATCGACTTCGGTGACTCATCTGTCAGAGAACACGCAGATCCACTTTGGCTTGGTGGCTGGCAGCTGGTTGCCAGGGCCGTGTTGCAGGCTGCGCAGATGGGCATTGCCTTGTGCTATCGGAGCCGCGCATGGCACTCGGCTTCACGGCGACACAGCATGGCAGCCGCCGAGATCCCATAGCTGCCATGCTGAGCTTCTTTGCTTGGCTTTTCAAGCAAATGTCAGAGTCTGATCTAATTATGGACTAGCAATTGCCGGTATTGTTCCAATACACCTTCTAAAAACATGTTCTGCCTACTGCCAACAAAGTGGTGCCTTCTCACAACTTTGCATTTTCTTCCATCTGGCAGTCTTTTTAAGATACATTGTTAAGGCACCAGTCTTATTGGCTAATCAGCATAAGTGAGATGGCACCATTTTCTAAGCCTGGCTGGTAGTTTACTAGCTAGCAAGCTTGCGGTTAGCAGTTAATGTGCTTAGTCCAGGATGCTAGTTGGATGTGCTGTTATGCTAATGCACTCGTTTGCTTGTTTGAACCAGATTGAATGATGTGCAGAAAGTCACCATATAGACTGCATCGCTCAGTGAAATATGAATCTTAGCATTACATTCCCACCCTAAAACATACATGCTATCACATCACCTCTCCATTTTAAGCACAATGACTGCATATCAAAGTACCGCACATAGTCCAGTAACTGTACAACAATTTACTTCATTTAGAGCAATGTGAATATGCCACATTCTTACAATATCATACCATTGTGAATGTACAAAAAACTACTCCATTCTGAACTCTGTGAATGCTTCTTATCACTATCACATCCTAACATGTTAATTTCATGTCATCCATACCCCATTTTTACCACAGTAACTGCATAACAAATTACCTCATCCTAAACACAGTAAGTGTACCACACTGCTACACTACCCTGAATGCAGTAAATAACCTTATCACTACCTAATCGTCAACACAGTAACTGCACTTCATCACAAGCCTGTCTGTATATGGTAGTCGTATTATTGTTACTCCATCCCAAACACAGTGCCTGAACCTTACCATGCTCCCAATCTTGAATGCCGTGATGATATCACATTGCTTGCCCATCTTGGCTGTTATTTCTTCCACCCTACTCTCTTGCTGTATGCCAAAGCTCACTGGTCGTTCTTACGCACTGAATTAACTGGGACAAAACAATTCTGCCATTTTCAAGTCTCTGTGCAAATGCAAATTGCTCTACATCCCTTCTGTTTTACCACAGCTTGCTGTGAGCCATGCTTTGGTGCATAAATTAACTGGGATACATATTAATGATGAATGATTTTAATCACAAATTGTCAATTGAGCATGTGTGTGCAGTGCCACACACAGACGCAGATACATTTTCCAAAGCATACATCTTGCAGAATCGGGACCTTCTGCTGACAGTCCTCTGACCCTCAGAACAGATTACAGTTGGACAGAGGAGAAGCTAAAGGTCAGCTGTTCCTGAATATCACATATATATATATCACAAATATATTCGCACAGCTCTGCATTAGATGCGTGACTTTCTACAAAGATATTTAATGAATGAACCAAATGCTTTGAGATCTCTTAAAGCAATCTGGACATTATTATACATATAATGTTTTTACAGTATTCTCCAGTTTTTAGAAGAATACTTATCATTGGGAGCTTAAAGTGACACAGAACATGCTGCAGTATAAAATGAACGCAGTGCAATGTGTTGTAAGTGTAGATCACTCTAGCTTGTAGGGGATTTTTGCTCTTGTTTTCCAAATCTTTTCTGAGTCTCTTGGGTTCTGCTGCTTTAACCATCTCTTTGATTACCTACTCTTAGGTGCTGAATCCCTGCTTGTCATATTCTTCTGCACCTATTCTTAGACAGTGAGTCTTAGCTGAAGAAGTATGGAAGCACAAATCTGTCACCCCACATCTGCCAGTTCTATGAATGACAATGTAATCCCTCACTTCTGAATCATGCTCTGTTCTGTACAATGGTTCTGGGTCCAATCTGTGTAGTTGCAATGGTAGTTGCAAGTGTTTTAATGGTACCAATTCCTTGATCTGAGGATCTTATTTATTTATTTGAGGAGGGGGGTTTAACAACAGTCCAATTAGCAGATAAATTACTGGAATCTCTGCTCTCCTGCTGGAGTTCTCCTGTCAGATGATGGTAAATCAGATGCAGTTAGCAATGAAGACGGAGGAGGCGGAGGAGTTCAGGCTTCACAGCTCTCTTTGAAAGCTGATTCCATAGCAGGGATTTAGCACAAGGCCAGAGGAAGACTGCGGTCATCAACCCTGCTCTTTAAACCCTTCAGATTAGTTTACATCAATTGACTTCTTCATCATCGTCTTTCTTTTGACTTTGTGCCGAAACTCCATAATAAAAATGCTGATAATGTTGGCCTCAGTCTTCATTGTCTGTTTACTCTTTCCAGTTTTACCTGGAGACCATGTTCAAGACATTTTGGTCTTAGCTGTACAAATGCTGTTCCATTGCTGGAAAATGGTAAAGGAGTAAAACATTTGTGCTGTGAAATGAAAAGAGTGTAGGGTACTTGTTGTGTGAAGTAGTGGACTAACATGGTCTTTGTGTTGTGAGCATAGACACTCTGTATAGCTTGTGCTGTTACATTGTAACATCACAGCCTAACACTAGGACTGTGTAGTAGTATCTAAGAAGGAAAAGACTACGTTCCAGATACCCTCCTTTAACTGTGAATACCTGCCAATTTTGTTTCCAAACAGCAAATTTTCCATTTACTATAATTTTATAATTATATCGGAATGTGAAATAAATCCTCGCATGTCTGTACAAAATATTGGCATGTCTGTGATGCATGACAGATGGGTTCATACATGACGTTTGGAAAATGCATTTTTTAAATAAATATATTGTCTTAAGGTTGTATAATGTCATTAATTTGAGCACAGAGGAATTTAGTTTTGTGTTAGTTTGTGTGAAATTCAGAGCTGTAATGGCCAGGAAAGCTAAGCTGGGGTAAAAGGAAGTGCTGTTTATGCTGTGATAAGGCTGTCTGCCTCACAAGTGAAAGGCACCACGCAGAGACGCCTTTCAGAGACAGCGGCGTTGGCCTGTTTCTGATGTTTTCTGATGTGTCTTCCTGTGGCTCAACCTGACGTTTTCACTTGAGCGGAACTGAATGATTTTAGCTCGTTCAACTCCTCCACCTGCACTGTCAGCAGGCCTCCTCTGTCACCACATCTGACTGGAAGTCATAAATAAAACCCAGGAGTTACTTTCTGGCGAATGAGCTCTCTGTGTAATTTATCTGTGACCTCACGAATGTAACAGGACACCTTTACAGACTCACAGACACGCAGAGCTACACAAAATATCTACGGCAGGATGCCGCTGCTTGTGAGCTTCTTTGTATAGGACAGACAGTTTAACTGGAAAGATGGAAACGGTACAAGAGAATAAAGAACTTAATGATGTTTTATACAACATGATATTATTGCTATGATTTATTCTTGTTCGTAAAAAAGTAGTGAGTGAAACAGGTCCCAGAGTCAAGCTAGCCTCAGCATTCTTTCTTGAAGGACTTTTGGATAAAATTGACATGTCTGGTTGTAAAAAGAGTGCCCAGTGTGGGTGGTGGTACATCGTTGTTTTATATTTCTTGTGTCTAGCAAGATGAGGCTCCTGAAAGGAAATAATGAAACGCATCCTTTGCGATCTGTGCTCATAGCCTTTTGCCCTTCTTATTAGGAGCATATTAATAGTGAGGACTCCACTTTCTTCTCAGCTAAACCTGTTATTTGAGCCTGCTGATCCTGCAACCCCCACCGAGATCACTTTCAGTTCACTCTGTCTGCTCAGCCTACATGTCATCACACCTAAGGAGTACAGTACCTACACACTATAGACAGTGTGATAATCAATAGCTCAATGGCCAGATGATATACGGTGTAAGTCTATACTGAAGAACATGTGCATTTTCTGAAGAAAGTGAAGGACATCACCATCTGTGGTGTAACCTGGGGTTATTGTGTGTTTTGGGATTTGTAATATGGGACACCATATCCCAGGAGATCTAGTTCACAATACTTGGGTCCAGGTACATGTGTGAATAACACTTCTTCAAGAACAGTGGCAATTTTAGAAATGTAAAAATGGGGTGACCAATGCTATTTTGGTCGTAAGATGAAGCATACTTCATATCAGCCAGTTACATTGAAGAAATTTGGAGTGGTACTCAGAGAGGCAATCAGATTTCAAAGGGGCATGGTGCCACCCTGGCCAGCCCCATGATTTCACCACTGTCCCTGAATGGCTTAATGCTATCACATACAAACATATGTATGTTTCAACTGTGGCAGTTTTGTTATTCAACTCATAAAAAAGTGAAGTTATTGTTTTCTATCACATTTAAATATAACACATGGCAACAAAGCAGGTGATTGGCTTGTTATAACAGATGGTACTTTAAATAGAGACACATGGGAGAACTTTGTCAGGCAAAAGAGATCAATGATAATTATTTTTTATTTTAAAGAAAACTTGACAGACTCTAACGGCAAAGTTCCAGTTTCAGTGGTACATTTTTTCCATGTAGCTTGTTAAATGTTTATTTTCTATAACAGCTATTTTAAATTTGCCATAGAGTTACACAGTGTGCCGGTGTTCTAACAATTTGTCCTACCCTGTAGTACAGAATGATAGTTATAACCATCCATTTGTCCTACCTTATCAGATAATCCTACCCATGTGAACGAACGCAGGCGTATTTTTGATTGTCATAATATATCGTACGAGACACATAAGGGTAGCACGGTTTCACGGAGTGAAATGCATTGTAAGAAAATCCTACCACAAACAGCATACCAACAGTTACACGGAGTGAAGTGCAGCAGGGTAGTACAGTTTCACGGGGAGACATGCATAGTGAGAAAATCCTACCACATACAGGAAGGTAGCACAGTTTCACGGGGAGACATGCATAGTGAGAAAATCCTACCACATACAGGAAGGTAGCACAGTTTCATGGGATCAAGTGCATAGGATTTTCTGACAACCACATACAGCAGGGTAGCACAGTTTCACGGGTGAAGTGCACTGTGAGAAAATCCTATGTACTTCACCTGTGTAACTGTGCTACCCTGCTGTATGTGGTAGGATTTTTTCACAGTGCACTTCTCCTCGTGAAACCATGCTACCGTGCTGCACTTCACCCAGTTTAACCGTGCTACATGTGGTAGGATTTTCTCACAATGCATTTCACCCCGTGAAACTGTGCTACCCTGCTCTATGTGGTAGGATGTTCTCACTATGCACGTCTCCCCGTGAAACTGTGCTACCTTCCTGTATGTGGTAGGATGTTCTCACTATGCACGTCTCCCCATGAAACTGTGCTACCTTGCTGTATGTGGTAGGATGTTCTCACTATGCACGTCTTCCCATGAAACTGTGCTACCTTGCTGTATGTGGTAGGGTTTTCTTGCTATGTAAGTCTCCCCGTGAAACCGTGCTACCCTGCTGTTTGCTACGATGTTTTCGTAATGCACTTCACCCCGTGAAATTGTGCTACCCTTATGTGTGTCGTACGATGTTTGATAATCAAAAATACGCGTTCGTTCATATGGGTAGGATTATCTGATAAGGTAGGACAAATGGATGGTTATAACTATCATTCTGTGTTACGGGGTAGGACATTCTCACGAGGTAGGACAAATCGTTAGAACACCGGCAGTTGGTGCTGGGCAGTTAGAATGTTACAGTAGTGCTGTTTGTCACTCTGACTGTGGGCCGGCAGTCAGAGCTGGGCAGTTAGAATGTTACAGTAGCGCTGTTTGTCACTCCGACTCTGACTGTGGGCTGCAGTCTGTGCTGAGCAGTTAGAATGTTACAGTGGCGCTGTTTGTCACTCCGACTCTGACTGTGAGCTGGCAGTCAGCGCTGGGCAGTTAGAATGTTACAGTGGCGCTGTTTGTCACTCCGACTCTGACTGTGGGCTGCAGTCGGTGCTGAGCAGTTAGAATGTTACAGTGGCACTGTTTGTCACTCCGACTCTGACTGTGGGCCGGCAGTCAGCGCTGGGCAGTTAGAATGTTACAGTAGTGCTGTTTGT
>JABJVR010047150.1:0-28825 GCA_025773905.1 Chitala chitala
TGGGTGTCCCCTGCCCTGCACCCTATGTGCTCTGGGATGGGCTCCAGGTTTCCCCGTGACCCTCACCAGGAATAAGCAGTTAAGATAATGGATGGATATTCTAATATTCCCTTTACATATTAGTACACATAACATATAAAGTAACAGACATCATATACAGTATACACAATAATGTTTAAAAAGGAAAACATTTCATGTCACTTTTTTTCCAGATTTACGTTTCCTCGCCCAGCATTAAAGTATTTTCAATATTTGAACTTTTTGCGAGAAATAAGCAGTTTGGATTAAATGCTTGGGTATATAATGTAGAGTATGATTTAATGCAGTTCTGGTTAAAGTGCGTAAGTGAAAAGGTAAAACAGCAATGTCTCTCCTGGGACGTGAGGCAGTTCAGGTTAACATACTTGATTTTATAAAGTAAAACAAGAGAACCTCTCCTGCGATTTGGGGCAGGCCAGGTTAACGAGCTTCATTTTATAAGGTAAAACAGGACAGCATCTCCTGCGATTTGAGGCAGTCCAGATTAACATGCTTTACATGCATTACATTAAAAGGTAAAACAGCAGTACCCTCATGCGGTGTAAACTATGTTCTCTCTTTACAGCAAAGTGAAACTCTGTTGGCTTGATTCAGGCCTTCTGCCAGAGTGGTTTTACCTCATTAAATCATGACTCACTCAGCATAGTATCACTGGATCACAAAGAGGCTACCTGTTCAGGTGAGCTCCTTAACACCATCGAGAAAGCCAGCCACCCCTCTAACTTCCCCGCTAATGACAAAGGTTGTTATTCCTCCAGAAATCAGCAGCAGGTTGACTAAGGGAAAAAAGTGTTCATTCGCTCCTTAGACACGGCCTCTGATTTGTCCTCGGAGAAAACTCCTGACTCTGCATTTTCAGGGAGGGCACTGTAGCCGTTTCACCGACAAGCTTGGGAAAACAAAGTAACAAGTTCACTTGGAAACTTGTTCAGTAAATGTGACATTGGCTCTAGGTACGTGAGGAGCTGGAACTAATGAGTTTCACATACTGTATACAAACCAAAAATGTATCCAGCATAATTAAAGCATGTACTCCAGTGTAAACTTGGCTCACTTCCCAAGTTTCATGAGCAGTAGACAGTAACACTGCCTTGAGTCTATATGGATGGCTGTGAATAGAATCGTGGTCTATTCACTGGCTCTAAGACCAGAAGGATAAATGGAAGAAACCCTAATGCATGATAGACAAAGCAGAACTTGTAAGTAATGTGACCACCATATATATTAAATGTGACCACTGTTTGTAGATCAGTTTATCTACAGACTTGCATATCATAACTTAAACAAGGTGTTTCTTCTTTCTTCTTCTCCTGAAATAACCTTTAAGTCTACAGACTTAAGTCCCTTTACTATATTCAATCATTTTCCACTTTGGTTCTCATTACTACAAACTATTCTGTTTATGCATCCTGTTATGAACTGAACCTCACAGCCTACTATCCCAAACAATAAGTGCAAAATTAGTTTTTAATGCATATGTTTCATAGTGCCCGGAGTGTGGTAGACCACTTGATTGAAAAACCAAGCAAACACATTGCTTAAAACTAAAAAAACTTAGTTATCAAAAGCTTCCATGTATCTGGATAATTCTTGGGCCACACTGACATGGTTTTGTGTTGACGGTCTGTTCAGTCTTCCTGTACTTTTAATATAAACGGGTTTTATAATGTTCTTGTATGACATGAATTTTGAATTACCATTTTCCATTCCTCCCAGCTTTTACGAAAAATGTCCCCAACGAGAGATTAGCGTCCTCAATGAATTTAAATATGCTGGCTTGGAGGACATCTGTTCTGTCATGCAATTAACAGTCGTGAATATGGATCCAAATAAAAGAAAATTTCCTGATGACATCTCTCTCTGTCGCTCTCTCTCTCTCTCTCTCTCTCTCTCTCTCCTTTAACTATCCCTCAGCATGAAATGCAAATTTAATACTCCGTCAGCATGACTCTCATTCTTTTTCAAACCTGTGACAATTTATAGTTTTCAATGTAGCTACCTATTCAATGTTCATACATCAAGACCTCCATTACTCATATCACTTTCCACTAACTGTGGGTACTAACTGATAGTAATATATGATATTAATACAGTAGTAATGGTAATGTAGACAATTGCAAATGCCACTGAAGTGCTCCTTCCTCAGCTGGTCTAACAATATGTGGTTCTTGTGGAACATAAGAAAGTCTAGACTAACATGTTCAGCGTTAAGAACTGTGACAAATTATCCAGTCCCTCATAGCACGTACAGGCAGAAAGCACAGCATAATTAAATCTCAGTCTCCCATCTCCAGAGCTAGCTGGCTTCCCCTCGTTTCCAGAGAGTTGCTGAAGCTCCTGCTATGAGACGGCCTAATAAAGCCAGTTCAGTTAAAACCTGTCAGTTGTGTGTGCTGCGAGTTGGGACGTGGTCTATAACGCACTGAAGTTTGAAATCTCTGAAGAAAGAGCGAGACATGAGCCAAAGCAGTACCCAGGGCGAACACAATATAATCAAAACGACATGTTTTTCCTTTGAAACTCTTGCTTTAACAAGGGAATCTGTTACAGGTTTTGCTATTGTAATATTGAGAAGTGTTGGCATTATCATTTGCATTCTGTTGCTCATCAGATATTTTTACCATTTAAACTTTTCTATTTATACGACTTGATGCTTTATTGTAAATATTCTGGTCGGAGTGCGTAGCTCACATTACCATAGCTAGGCATGGGCTCTATGTCGCCCCCTTCAGGTCAGTAACCTTATATTTTCAGGCCTGCCGTTGCTTGATGTGTAAAAGAAGACTTTTAAAGCAATGACTTTGCAAAGCAGCTGCTGAGGGTAACCTACGGCATACAACCAGAGGGCTTTGAAGGAAACACAGGTTTATTTTGACACAGTGGCTCCCTCAGCTGGTACTGGTGGTGTTTGGGAACAGTGTAGTGTTTCAGCTCGCACGTAGCTGTTGACTTCATATATTCACGCAGTCCCATAATCCCTCTGCACACTAGTCTAGATTTGTAATGTGATGCCCAGAGAGGTGCTAAGCATCCAGAAGCCATGTATTCGACATTAGAGATTAGGCCCTCAGAGCTGTGGGTTAGGTCTACACTTTCTTTGTTTCAGAAACAATTTTCTGAGGAAAACTGAATTTACTTTGAGTCCCAACATTACATTTGGGTAAGCCCAGCTTTAGGGCATGGGTGTCTGAAAGACTGCTGTGCATAGAAAGTACGTCCTTTCATTCTTCTATTCCTGTTTTGAAAAATCAAAAAAGCTTATCCAGGTGAAGGCCACAGCATCAGAACATATACCTTAAGTCTTTCTATACAATTCAATTTAATTACGGTGGCGTGGTGGTTAGCACTGTTGCCGTGCACCTCCAGGCCTGGGGTTCAATTCCTGCCTTGGGAGTGGGTGTGTAGAGTTTACATGTTCTCCCTGTGCTTGGTGGGTTTTCTCTGGGTGCTCTAGTTTCCTCCCACAGTCCAAAGACATGCAGATTAGGTTGGTTGGTGTGTCCAAATTGCCCATTGTGTGTTGGTGCCCTGCTCTGTGCTCTGGGATGGGCTCCAGGCTTCCCTGTGACCCTTACCAGGAATAAGTGGTTAAGATAATGGATGGATGGATAACAGGTTGCTTCCCTTACAGTTTTGATGCCAAATTTTTTACCCGTTTAGAACAGTGTATTTTTATCTTCAGTAATTAGTGTTAATTACCCTTCTTGAGGGTGCAGCAGCAATGCCTCACAAGGCTTGATCTGGCAGCTTTCATGTAACAAGTTTGTGTCCTTAATCGCTGGGTGATGTGTTGGCCCAGTCTGAGTGAGAGATGGTTTTTCACTGGTCCTAGTTGTATTAGTGAGACCTGTGAACAGAGGCTAACAAGTACTGGTGACCAGTCTTGCTCTCGCTGGTTCGCTACACAGTAATACTTGTGCCATACCATACCATTACTGAGCGAAGAGATGGACTGTAATCTGAAAGCCTGTCTCTTTTGTGGAGATCCAATGGGAAACATGTACTGGTTGGTATGTGCAGGAGGCTGAAGGCTGGGGTAGGAATGCAAGGAAAACCCAAGAATCTCTAAAATTAAAAGAAAATTAACAAAAAGCCATCACTCCTGAAAAAAAGCAAGACCATTGTTTTTTGCACATGATCCACCATACAGCTCTTTTTGCTGCTGAAAGTCCATTGCTGCTGCATATGATCGTTTGTATATTTATCATACTCACGTTTTATTCACATTTAGTTATGTTTGCTTCCCTTATTCATTTTATTATGCATATTCTATTCATATTTCGCTGATTCCTATACTAAAATATAGCATCATTTTCCCAGGGATTTGGAATTCCCCCTCCCCATTTATTAACCACCTCTGTCACTGAAGCAGGATAAATGGAAGAAACCCTAAAATAGGGAAGTCTTTCATCTTTTTAGATAAGAATGTCCCGATTACATCTAAATGTGGAGCAACATTTATAAGACCATCCATCAAAGGCAACAGGCAGAGGCTGAGAAGGGTTGGTCCAGAAATGGCCTTTCATTTTCAGTGACGCCACGCATCAGCCACGTCACTTTGTTCTACTCATATGGCAAACAAGTACCCCCTTTTGGCGTGCACAAGAAAAAGCCTCATGGGATGGCAGGAGGTGGTGTTAAAGGTGGTGGGGGGCTTTAACATCACAGACTGTTGGTGTATCATTTCAAGTCTGCATTTCAATGCATTTGTTCCACTCTGCTGGCTCTTATTCATCTGCAGACTTTGAGGCCTCAGCAACGTAAATTCTCCTGGGGGAGGTGGGAGGGACCATTGAAAGGCTACAGAATACCTTCTCAGCAGAACAGCAGCCAGGCCAGTCAACCTCGAAATTAACTAAGTGTGAAAGTATCCTTTCACAAAGGTGGCACAGGGCAGGGAGGCAGGGTGTGTGTGTGTGTGTGTGTGTGTGTGTGTGTGTGTGTGTGGGGGGTGCTGTTGCCGTGACCCTTTTTCTGCTTTGTGCCATCTCTTTCTTACTCTCGGAATGACATGAGGTTTTGTGAAAGCAAGATCAAATGAAACCTGCCAGATCATGCTTGTTACAGCCATAAAAGACAAATCATATTACTCATACGTGGAATCATTTTTTTCCCTCCTTCTTCATCTTTTAACCCAGTGTTTCAGTAGCACCTCATTTTTCACTTTAAGGGTCCTCACGTTATATTTCCCATCATACTCTCCAAATCTTACATGGTGGAGTGGTAACTAAATGTTTTTTTTATAAAAAATAATTTCCTGAAATTTCAGTAGGCCTGGTGCTTTCCTTTTTCTTTATCACATTTGCTTGTATCCAGACTATTAACCAAATGGTTACAGGTGCACTGCTCGAGAACTTGTACATGTGCTCAAAAGACTGTTTGTTCACATCCTAGGAGACGTCTCACCCTTGGGAAGGCATTAAGTCTAAATGATTTCACTATGTCCACATACTGAGATAAGAATGTTCATTGCTGTGGGTGATCTACAAGCTGTCTTCTTTGCACTGGGTGAATGTATCTGCTGAAAAACTAAATAAAAATAATAACAAAAAGC
The DNA here is from genome assembly GCA_025773905.1 of Chitala chitala. Lineage (NCBI taxonomy): Eukaryota > Metazoa > Chordata > Actinopteri > Osteoglossiformes > Notopteridae > Chitala > Chitala chitala. The sequence goes on from JABJVR010047150.1 coordinate 5,594, forward strand.
CTACCTCCCACTCAGCACTGAACATTCGCCCATCCTTTCCAACACAATTTCATTTTTAAACTAAATGATCAGTATATAATCTTTCTTGTAAAATCTTTTTTTTTCCCAAGTGGCCCCTGTAACCCATTATTATCCACACAACACTTGTCAAAAGTAAATCTTCAAAGTCATGAGGTTTACTTACTGTGTTGTCTACAAGAAGATTAGTGTGTTTTGTCTATATGTATTCATTATTTTGTTCTATGAATTTTTATAGTCGCCATGTCATCATGTGTTAATGACTGTTTTTTATTAGCATAAACTGTGATATGAGATTTAAGACCTACAAACTGCACCATCTACTGATAAAAAAAATCTGTCAATAAAAAACTAAAATGACTTGTTTCTGGGTGGCATGATGATGTGGTGGTTAACACCATCGCCTCGCACTTCCGGGCCTGGCGCTTGATTCCTGCCCTGGGTCTGTGTGTATGGAGTTTGCATGTTCTCCCTATGCCTGGTGTGTTTTCTCCAGTTTCCCCCCATGGTCCAAAGATATGCCAGTTGGGTTGATTGGTGCTTGCAAATTGCCTGTAGTGTGTGTGTGTACCCTGTGGTGGGTTGGCGCCCTGCCCAGTGTGTCCCCTGCCCTGTGCCCCATGCTACCTGGGATGGGCTCCAGACTTCTCGCAACCCTGAATTGGATAAGGTGGTATAGCGGATGGATGGAGGGATGGATGGACCTGTTTCTGTATATTTTAGTTTATACTGTGGAATAAATTGTTGCTGTTGCAAGACAGCTAATTCTAAATAGAAACAAAATAAAATCGAATCTAATGTAATATAAAATTACTTCAAGGACAAATTATGTTAAACCATTGATCAATATACTGTAATAAATAAAACAGGTTATCACAGTCTTAGGTGATGTGGTTAAATACAACATTTACATCAGCCTCCACATTATGTTCACATTCCTCAAATATGGGACTGCTGACCTTCAGTATTATTTACATGAAATGTGGAGGCACAGGTGTTAAGGTCCTGTATTGGTAACTAAAGAATCTTTACTGTTTGTGTCTCAAGATGGGACCTTTTTGTTGTACTTTTGAGAGGTAAGGCTACTTGTAAACTGTTTTGGATGAAAGCATTTATTTAAAAACAAAGATGAAATTTGAAAATACATTACATTATCAATGTCATCAACTCAGTTATTTCCCCCCGTTTCCTTCTCATTAACACATGATCTTTATTTTATAGTAGACACTGCATGCCCTTCTGTTATGTCATTTCCCTACCAGACTGGTATTTTTCTTCCCTCCAACAGGTTTGATGATAATGGGCATTGACAGTTTACCCTCTAGAAACACTTCAATGCACAGTTGAGAGTCCCCTACCCCCACCTAAACAAACTTGAAGCCAGTAAAACCCACAAATATAACTCCCTGTGGGCTAAAAAGTCCTGGACACTGTGGCAGTAAGCCCCCAGGACCAGTACAAGTCAGTACTAAATTTCAGGAGCCTGAATACACAAACATTTTATGTGCATAAAATAAAGCAAGTAATGCATGGCCATATCAAACATGAAAATGAACAGTGAATGGTGTTTCCCTGCACAATGCAAGCACCAAAATGGACAACGACTGATGTTTTCCTCTCCATACCAAACATCTAAAGGGGCAATGTCTGGTGCTTCCCTGCACAGTCCAAACATATATTGGGACAACAGTTTGTTTCCTCTGACTCTAACAGGTTTGAGCAGAGCAATAAGAAGCACACTATAATAATGTGCAGAATGGCAATTTTCACTGTTGATAAAATGGTTTCACCAGCTGAAAGTCAGAGAGAGTGGGTGGAAGGGGGTCAGGACTGAAAAGAAGAGAAAGAGAACACCAGGGTAAACAAATGCCAATATGTCCCACTTATCAAGGGAACAATGCCTTTTGTGCCATCTGATTTTGGAGTCTGGACTCATATGGACAGCGGAGCTGGCTGCAGGCAGCACGGGCGACGCTTCACAGCCTGCAATCTCCGACTTGGCAGGATGTTACGGGCAAACACAGTCTGTCGGCAGTAAGCGGCGGTCTGAGCCCAGCTCAACATTTGTGGTGCGAATATTTGCTGGAACGCCACGTGGTGTTTAAGTCTCGGTGACCCGTGAATGGGAACATGCTTTTCCAGGCTGCGGAAGAAAAACGGGCCAGGATTCCCACAGATGCTATCCAAGCGCCATCACCCTGCCCCCCTCCACCCTCCAATCGTTTTACAAAGTACGCCTAAATCATCTGTTTCTGTGGAAATAAAGTCATGGTTTGCTGGTTTAAACTGGCTGAGAGAAAGGTAACCATTTAAAAGAACACCATTACTGTGGAGAATGTATTCTAAAATGTGTAACTTTTGATATCTGAATTATAGTAAACCAATGGTTGTTTAGTAAGACATAAAAAACCATTAACTGGCAAAGATCACTAGTGTTTCCCACTAACCTGAAACAGGCCATTTCTGAAAGTGGGGTAAACTCATACACATATGTTTCCTTGCTCCCCCAGTTTTTTGTAGAAGAGTGAACTGCACCCCCTCAATCAGCATACATTCTGATTATCTTAATCATATAGTGGATCAAAAGGTGTGTGTGTGTTTCCCAAAGTTGAAATAAACCTATGCCACTGGGGAAAACCTATGCCACTGGGAGCCAAACCTGGTCACCACCAATCTTCAGGAACTTGTATGATGGGAGAAATGACTTGAATGATGCCAGTTTCACCTATTGTTTGTGTATGAAATGTATACTGTAGAAGTACAGACAGGCAAAATTGTACCTGGTAATACAGCACAACACAATCTGTAATAACCTTCAGACAGTCTTTACATGTAAAGAGCTAAAGAGTCTGTTGATGACTAATGCTAATCACAAGTCTGAGGGAGTTTCTTGTGATGTGGTTATGCTCCTGTCATTCAACATATTTTCTTACTCCCAACAAAGTATGTTGCCTTGACAACCAATATATTCTTTTTGATGTCCTATGTATGTGTACTTGTCAGATTTAACTTCCAATACATGATATACTTATAGATACATTTTCAACTTTACATGTCATGTTTTATTTACTCTTTTTTCCAACATAAAACCAATTTACATTCTTCCACAATAATAGGAAGGACATACACACAAATGCTAGCATATTCATGTAATGATAGCTAATTTGTATAAAAACAGTCAGACCAGCATCCAAATACAGTATAACAACTTTGTGCTCAGGAAATAAGACAAAAGAGCACAACTGAGAAAAATAATCTTCCACACAGAAGAATCTATAATAACCTTCAGACAATCTTTACATATAAGATGTGGAGTGTCTGATGATTAATAATGCTCCTTTGAGTTGATTGTATGGTTGTTGAGGTGACTTTGTTCTTTTGCCTGTATGATCTGTTGAGGTGACTCTGTTCTGTTGACTTTATTCTTGTTGAGGTCACTGTTATCTGTTGACTGTATGATCTGTTGAGGTGACTCTGTTCTGTTGACTTTATGCTTGTTGAGGTCACTGTTATCTGTTGATTGTATGTTCTGTTGAGGTGACTCTGTTCTGTTGACTTTATGCTTGTTGAGGTCACTGTTATCTGTTGACTGTATGATCTGTTGAGGTGACTCTGTTCTGTTGACTTTATGCTTGTTGAGGTCCCTGTTCTGTTGAAGTGTTCTGTTGATTGCATACTCTATAGAGCTGTTGAAGTCACTGTCTTTTGTTGACTATTCTTGTTGTGGCCACTGTATTCTGTTGACTGTATGCTCTGTTGAGGTGACTCTGTTCTGTTGACTTTATTCTTGTTGCGGCCACTGTATTCTGTTGACTGTATGTTCTGTTGAGGTGACTCTGTTCTGTTGACTTTATTCTTGTTGCGGCCACTATATTCTGTTGACTGTATGTTCTGTTGAGGTGACTCTGTTCTGTTGACTTTATGCTTGTTGCAGCCACTGTATTCTGTTGACTGTATGCTCTGTTGAGGTGACTCTGTTCTGTTGACTATTCTTGTTGCGGCCACTGTATTCTGTTGACTGTATGCTCTGTTGAGGTGACTCTGTTCTGTTGACTTTATGCTTGTTGCGGCCACTGTATTCTGTTGACTGTATGCTCTGTTGAGGTGACTCTGTTCTGTTGACAGCATGCTCAGATTAGGTCACTGTGTTGTGTTATGGTGACTGCATGCTTTTTTGAGTCGACTGTGTGGTCTTTAGATTTGACTGCATGCTCTGTTCGGGTAACTGTGTGTTCTTTTGGGGTGACTGCACACTCTGTTGAGTTGACAGTGCGCTCTGTTGGGTTGACTGTGTGTTCTGTTGAGGTGACTGCATGCTCTGTTCAGACTTGAGGGAGCTGCGTTCTGACAAAGTTACTGTGCTCACTTATGGTTTAATCTTTCCTGAGGTGTCTTCCCTTAGGGTTGTTTATACAGGATGCCTTCCACCTGCCTTACTGCCCATGGTGACATTTAATATCTTCCCCATATGTAAAACCAATATGAACCTTATATGTGGTGTCCTTCTGGCAGAAAGCCTTGGCTCCAGGACTTGCTTCAGCTGTCTGCCTGAAAATGACATGTGTTCAGATTGTGTCCCTGAACATAATGCGATTACCTCTAGGGCATGTCCCAGAAATGGGATCCTCATGGTGTAATCTTCAGAATATGGTTCAGATTAAAATCTAAAATTAGGATACAATTTCCAGTGGATATACATTATTTAAAGTGTCAGTCAACTTTCAGATGCGCCCCATGATGGGGGTCAATCCAGCAGATAGGCCATCATCTGGTTATGAATCCACATATCACATCAGCACAGGTTTTTAAATGGTGGCACCCTTCCTGACACAACTCTCCCCATTTTTATCTGAGCTGGGGATCAGCACTGAACATGCACTGGCAGCAGGAACTCAATCCCCTGACCCTAATGTACTAATGACTGAGCAGTCAGGCTACCAACATGTATTGTGTTTAAAGTAAGAAAATAAACTGAATGAATTCCTTCATTCGTCTGTTACCCAAAATCTACATCTGGTTTAGGAACCTGGGGAGCCTAGAGGCTATCCCACAGTGTAAGGATGTAAAATGAGATAAAAAAAATAAAACATAAGTGTGTAAAATGTAATGAAACATTATTTAGGGAACACTGTGTAACATTTTGTGATTTAAATATGTAATACATGAAGATAATGAAGCTGTCTTATCTTAGTGGCCTGGTGGCTCAATGGGTAGACCATCAGGCTAGGAAAAAGGAATCTCCTGGTTTCAATCCCAGCCCAATTGCTGGGTGTGCCCTTGAATATCCATCCATCCATCCATTTTCTGCTGCTTATCCGGGGCCGGGTTGCAGGGGCAGCAGTCTAAGAAGGGATGACCAGACTTCCCTCTCCCTAGACACCTCCTTCAGCTCTTCCAGGGGGATGCTGAACGTGTCCTAGCTCTCTCCCGGGGTCTAGGGATTGGGTCGCTGAGGCCTCACCCCAAGACTGCCTCCCAATCCACAATGCACTGACCCCTTATGCTCCTTCCTGCGGGTGGTTGGCCTACAGGAAGGTGGGCCCATGTCGCCATTTCGGGCTGAGCCCAGCCGGGTCCTGTGAGCATGGGCCCAGCCACCAAGCGCTTGCTTGCGTGCCCCATCCCCGGGCCTGGCTCCAGTGTACAGCCCCAGTAACGCCAGTCCAGGCAACGTAACGGTCTTCGATATTTTATGATTCATAGGGATTTATGAACTGCTCTTGGTCTGACTCATCACCTATGACCTGTTTGCCTTGGGTGACCCTACCAGTGGCATTTAACCCCCAACAACATAGCTTCTAGGGTCATTCGGGCACTCAAACCCCTCCACCACTGTGAACTTGGAGAAGGCATTCAACTGTGTCCCCTGTGGCATCCTGTCGGGGGTTCTCTGGGAATATGGGGTCAGGGGCTTTCTGGTAAAGGCTGTCCAACCTCTGTAAACCCCTCCACCTCCACCAGGTGCCATGTGTGGCTGCCCACTGCTTCACCCAAGTAATGGATCAAATACAGATAAGTAATTTTCCTGTGGGATTAATAAAGTTGTGTTTAAAAAAAGTGCAAAACCAGTGAAACAGATTTTTGTCACATACACTGTGCATGTGTGTAAATACAGGATTAATTAGAAACTTCATATTGCCCAGATACTATATTACATTCAATTCACAGAATCTCTTCTATTTACATACCTCTGAAATTTGGAAGGTTTAGAATGCAACAAATTATGATTACACCGAATAACTGCATATCCTGTCCATTAGTCTGGCTTCTTGCATTGGTGAGAGTCCGCACGTAACCATCCTGCATCCATTTAGCTACGTCACATTTCTCAGCACCCACAGCTGATGATGCCTGTGAAGCTGTCAGCTCTATTCTCAGTGGTGCACATTGCTTTGACTGTTTAATAGACACTTGTTCCTCACTTTTGTTTCAAAAGGCTTGCCACTGTGAGGTAGTTCAGTACCATTTCCACACACTCCTTTATGTGAGCAACATGTATTACATTTAACTGCTAGCAGGAGGTCTAACCAGCACAAGGACTGGCAGCGGACACTGCTCAATGCATATAATATGCCGTAACATCGTCAAGCAGTGGACAGGCAGGGAGAGTCAGCATAAATCTGCACGCACACTGTGGTCCCATGACTTACTGCTGGAGAAAGGTCCCAGCGTTTTTGACAGGGGTTTGTGTCAGCGGGCGATGCTGGGACAGCAGCGATGAAGCAGAGCTCTTGTCCTGAGGGTGAAGTGTGTCATGGGCGAGTCTGACAAGAGTTGTGTCTGTGTGGTGACGGCGTTGTCAAAAACCCAACAAAAAGCACATTCTGACTGCAGGAAAATCAAACAAAGCTAAGCAGGCACTAAAAAGGGGAGTAGCTGAAAATGGTTTGTACTATTATTTATATTTTGTTTTCTATTATCTTTATATGTAAAATGCCACAGTGTCCTGGAGGCAGCTGGCAGCTCACTGGCTAGACCATGAGGCCCATCAGGCTGGGATGTGGATGCCTCCTAGTTTAAATCTCCCCCTGCCCCAATCAAGATACTCAGTGCTAGCTCCTTTTGTGCTGCTGCATGGGTGCCTGCTGATCCCCATAGCAGGATGGACTAAATGCAGAGCACCATTTCTTTTGTAACACGTATGTGTCATTTGTAAGTCACTTTGGACAAAGGCATCTGCTAAACGAATAAATGTAAATGTCCTTTATGTGAACAATTTACATGCTTTTTATTAGCAAACAAATAATGGCTTTGCATAATGTCCATGTGCATTTTCAGTGGACTTCTGTGATAATAAAATTAACTAAACACTGGAAGTACGAGAATTCTCATTATTAATGCTGAGTTCAGATTGTTATGTAGGATGTAAATAGGAATTGGCCCCAAAGAGTTACATCAGAGTAGCCTATTTGTCAAAGGTTTAAAAACAAGACAATGTTGTTTGGACTGAGTGGGTACGATTCTACAGTATACAGTCTGAGTGGGAGGAAAACCTGAAGTCACAGGAGAGAGAAAAACAAAAACTATGGTAGGAGTACGGAGAGAGGGAAAAAAGCTGGAGGTCAGCTATGTGAACAGTGCCATGTGCTAATATGCTAATGTTACACAAGTCTGGGAGAAGACTGAAGTATTGTCAGTCCTAAAGACAGTGGCTCTGTTTTGAGGTTGCAAAGGTAAAATAAGAAAGAGCAACTTTTCATCCTTTTCTCTGCTCAGATTAAAGAAACCAATAAGTCACAGTGTAGCATTTACTGTATATTAACAGTAAAAGAGTTTACCTCCACATTAAAATTCAATACAATGCTTAGCAGAGCAGCCAATTCGAGTTAATTCCTGTTACTGTTCAGTGCAGTCCAGGTGACATTACAGTATATACCAGTGATCTGACGGCAATTTTTTTTATTGTGTCTTATGTACAGATGATTGAAATAACATTGTGCTTCAGTTTTCTAAGTGGAACGAGTTTTGTTCCATTTGATATTTGACTCATGAACCTATAGATTTAAAAACCCAAGCAGCCCTCCTCAGTCTTATTCATGGAATTGCACATTCAAACCTACAGCTATCACTAAATTCTGAAAGTCAAATTTCTTGAGAAAGGTTTAAAGACTTCCTGTTCCTCAGGATCAACATTGTACAATATAGTATTTGTTCTAATTGTACTGGGTTGAAAAACTGAGATGGAGTTGAATACAGTGAATTTAGAGGTACAGCAGTAAACATCCCTGGGTTTCTATCACACATGGAATCTGCTGTGTGTCCTGGAAAATACCCAACTCCAAATCTGCTCCGAATGTATTGACCCTGGGTAACCATTCCTTAGTAGTAGGACATTTCTCACATATGCTAACATTAACCACAATAAACATAACACTAAATACAAACAATGTACTTGAGAATTATACATTGTACTGATACACTGACATACTATGGAAATATTGTAATATGTTGCTGGTCACATTTTAAAGTGTAAATATCTTTCAGATGCTGTTGTGTAAGTAAGCATGAGGTGCAGTTTTCATGGCATAGCAGTAATGAGTATGCCATTTTCTCTTTTTCTTGTGGCACCAGCAGAGCTGCTGCCATAGCAATGGTTTAGAATCTCACATACAATGAAGTAGCTGTAAATCTTAGCAGCCTATGGTAATTGTTGCCCTGTGGCTCCCTTTTCTCAGTGACTCTCCATGCCGCTTCCGCTGGAGATTTAATGGGGATTGTGAACTGTGACCGGCAGAGTCTGCACATTCCACATAACTGTCAGAGCACATTACCAAACCTACAGTAATTCTTTTTGCCTGCCTTGGCCTTCCTCTGCTTCTGTGGGTGGGTATTGAGGTGGGGAAAGGTAGGGAAGGAGGGCAGAACATCAACTCTTCCTGAGCCAATATCAATTAAATAAGCGGAAAAAGTAATGTGCAGTGAGCAGGGGACAATTAATTCCAAATGTCACTACACACAATTGGCAAACCCGCTATACAGACTTGTTTCTTTTAGTGTTCAGGCTTTGAAGACAGTGCCAAAGAAATGGCATAGAGATCAAGAGATACGGTGACAGAATACATATATCCACCTGTGGCAGGGACCTGGTATGACCTTTTCTTTATGCAGAATGTTTCACATTGAAGAAGGCATACATGTCAGATTTAATATAATGCTAGCAGTGCCCAGATAGCGACCAGCCTAACTGAATTGCTGAATTATTCTGCACTTTTTCCAGCAGCCTCCTTGCTAAGCATTATCCTACCTGACAAAAACTAAATGAAATAACAACATGCCAATGCAGTGGTATTATAGTGAATGATCATGATTCACATATTTCAGAAACGTTCAGCTTGTAAGTGGGGCTTTCCATACATATTGTCTTATGATATAGAAGTCTATCAGCAAGCTGGGAATGGCATACCATGTGAGGTAAAGGTTATGGACATGACAGCATAACTCAAAGGTTGTCCATTTAACCTCCTACAGCCAAAATGCTTCAGCACAAGATTTGGCAGAATAAATGGGGAAAAAAAAGTATTTAAATTGTTGAGTTATAATTCTAAAAAGTGAGGTTGTGTTTTTTCAGTGCCTCTGAGTGTTGACACTTATTTTATTAAGAAAACACTTTGTACAGTTTGTAACATCTGATTTTCTGTGTACAGGCTGTACCTGCTTTATACTTGTTCCTGTTCTGAGACATCTGCTCACTTACAGCAGCATTAAACGCTCCTCTGAGTGAGGGTCATGCCCCGGCGTTAGCAGTTGCTAGCCGCTGCTGATTTTCGTTGATGTGTTCTAAGGGCTTCCATGCTGGAAGATATGGAGCATTGTTCATTATGCACAGTACTGAGCGTTTGTTACTTTATCTGTGTCTTCAGCTTCCTCCCTGCTGTGGCTCCTGATTCCCTTCCTACCCTCTCGTCTTCTCCAGCCACGTCCTCGTCTCGGCCAGACCGTCCTGGCTGTTCAACCCCCCGCCCGCTTCCACAGACCCGTCTCTAACCTGCCGCTTTGTTTTCTGTTTGTTGCCCTCAATAAACATGCACAGTCTGGACAATGGGATCCAGTTTCTTGACCTCTGTGTGAAAATGTTACGGTTAGAACACACCTGCATGGAAAAGTAACAGAAAATTGTAGGTTTAAAACTGAGAAAATCCATCGTGAAGGTTTGACAAATTATTTGGGAGTGGGAAAAGCACATTTAACATCTTGCGTGAAACCATAGCCATCTGTATGTTGGGGCAGAGTTAATAATTCAAGTGAACAATTTTTCAAGAAAAAAGCTAATAAATTTGACATCACAATTTAATGTTCATTATGCATTCTGAGTGTCTGTGTTAACACATCTTAACAAATCACAAATGTTTTAATATGACAACTGAAATCCACAATTTTCTTTAGTTAGCTCTTAGTCTTGCCTGTCACCTTTTCCACACTTCATTTCAATTACTTCACAGCTGAATCATTTCAAATACTATCGTTTTGAAGAGTTTGTGATGAATGTGTGTAAAACTGTTGGTATTTAATGATTCCTGGACTATTTAGGTTAGTCTAGACTGCACCTTTATGCTGTCATATACAGTAAATCAAACTTGTAAACCATGTGGCAATTAACCACAGAACTGTTATATGTTATCCATCCATCCATCCTCTTAACCGCTTATTCCTGGTGAGGGTCACGGGGAAGCTTGGAGCCCATCCTAGAGCACAGGGCAAGGGACACCCAGGACAGGGCGCCAACACTACAAGCAATTTCAACACACCAATCAACCTAACCCGCATATCTTTGGACTGTGGGAGGAAACCAGAGCACCCGTAGAAAACCCCCCAACTACAGGGAGAACAGGCAAACTCCACACACACAGACCCAAGGTGGGAATAGAACCCCAGCCCTGGAGGTGCACAACGACAGTGCTAACCACCGTGCCGCCTGTTATATGCTACTAGCAATTCAATCACTGTATAGGATTCAGCTTTGTGCTGCTATATAAAAGTTTTTTTTTTTTAGAGACACATAAACAGACAATTGCAAAGCATTTACTTATGTACAAAGGGATTCGTTTCAGCAATGATACTGAATCAGGAGAAGGCCCTAGGTTTTTTTTTTAATTCCTTAAAGATGAAAATATTCAAGAAACTGAAAGACAGAAACTAAAAATGCTGAATAATTAATTTAGAATTTCTGTCACTGAGAATCATAAACATGCAAAATTCCCCTCACACAACTTTTTTACCTATGGCCTCTCAACTGTAATAACCAGTTGGATTTCCCACTATGCACCTCTCTGTCAACATGTTGCACCAGCAGCTTAAAGAACACAAAGAGGCCCAGTATCTATGTCCTGCTCTCTGACCCCTACTGCAGTAAAAAAAGAAGCTGTATCTGACCAGCCATGCATGCCAAAGCAGACAACTTGCCTACAAGCAAACTGGCAAAACAGACTGGTTTACTCTTAGTACAAAACATGCAAGTCCTGCTATTGTTGTATTATTAACATTATTCACAATGAGTCTTAGTTCGTGGCACGTTTATTTACGTTGCTTATCTGGGCAATGTTGGGGGAGGGGGTGTTGCAGGTAATAGTGGTGCCAGTGCTGGTCCAGAATGCCCCTCTGCGAGATGATGCCCCCCTGCGCAGCACCCTGTGTCATCAGCTGTCTATTTGTAGCTGTCGCTTGAGTCAGCAGAGACAACCACTGACGGCCTTGTGTCTTGCAATGCCATACAATGACCTTGCTTTTTAGCAATGCATAAATTCTGTGCATTATTTATGTATAACGCCCCCAGGAACATGCCCAGCAAGTTCAGGGTAAAAAATAAAAAATAAAAATCTCATTAACTGTGGAGTCATGCCCATTCAAACCAAGGAACACACACCATCTTGTGTTTTTTGTGCCTTTCAGTTTTTGAACAATAAAAATTCATTTCTACCTGATAGATTAGCTACAAATGCAAAACAAAGAAATAATTTATTTTCTCTGTGGCCAAACTAAATGAACAGAAAACGTCCCTTGCAATGTCTACTTAACTCTATCAGTCTGTGGCTGCGATGTGCTTTAAGAGTTTGTGTTTGTTTATTGCACATTGGGGAAATTCCTGTGTATAAGAAATTTATTGTTACTTTTTTTTACAATTATAGTAAATTATGAATCAAAATTTGAGTTTGCGCCTGAACATGGTTTTTGCTCCACAAAAAAACAGGTGTAAGACCCCCTTGCTCATGAGGAAGCATTTAAAGTGCTTGAAATCATTGTAAACTTCAGCTACAGCGGCAGTTGGTGAGTGGCAAAGTTGTTAAACTAGCAAATTACCTCTGATCTGATTTATGGGACTCTTTCCAGTGGTGTGCTCATCGGAGCAAGGTGTGTTTCACAGCAGGGATCTGAGAACTGAGTGTACGGCCTCGGCCCATAAAGACCCGTGACGCATAGCCTGCCATGTGGGCTGTCCTTTCAGGGTACCTGAAACACTGAGGAAACAGGGAAACCTACTGCTTGTTTGCTCAGCAGAAAACCGAGGCCATTTACCAACAAAGCACAGTTTGCCATGGATATAATTGCCAGAGTAATATCAGCCAGTGGATCCAAGTTTTGTCATTACACTGTAACTGCATCATTTGTTAATTACTGAAGTGGCCTCACACACAGTTAGTGAACATAATTGAGGTAGAATTTCATATTCTGAAATAAAAATGATTCCTCTGACAAAAATAATTGCTCTGTACTTCAGAGCTAGTACATACTTATAAAAATAGCAGTCAACGTGAAGGTTAGCTGGACAGCTCCTGCAGGAGAGCCACACCCTCACCTGTATTTTTATTTTTTTGTTATAAGTATATTTATGTCATTGTCTTGCTATTTTGTTTAGGTTCATATTTATATTACCATGCAATCCTATTTACCTTGTCAAGTCCCCCCATTACGTGTCAGGTTCCCTGCATTCCTCACTTTTGTGTTGATTAGTGTCTGTACCTCGGCTGCATATCTTTTGGGTCTGAAAATTATGATTCTGCATTGCATCAACTTGCTGTGAGGTATTGTATCTTTTTGCATTTACAGTAGTACTCCTGTATTCACTGATCTGGTATCTGCTCATCTACCATGGTCAATAGTGGATAAATAAATAAATATAAAAATTACAAAATTATGTGGTTCACAACTTTTGAACTGCACGCCAATCAAGTGTGTACTGTACAGGCAAGCGTAAACATGATCAAGCGGGCACGCCGAGCGACATCAGTATCGATCTCTATTGTTTTGGTAACAGCAGAAGCCAATGGGTGTCACGAATGAGGTGAGGTCAAAATGCAGAGAGGGAGATTTATTAAGAACTGAACTAAACAGAACAAAGCAAAAACAATACACAAGGGGTTCCAAAGGGTCAAAAACAAGGCATAGTACTAACATTGCATAAGGCTTGAACATTCACTATACAACTACTCAAAAACCAGCACCATACTAACACAAAGGGAGAAGATAAATAAGGACATTAACAAGACACAACCAGGAGGTACTAATACACTTAGGATCTAACACTAGGCACAAAGGAGGAAACAGCAACATCTAGAGGACATGGGAGGAACAACAGGCATAGACATGACAATGGGGACTGCTCAGAGTGCTTGTGGGAAACTGTAGCATGGAGTAGTCAATAATGAGGATAAATTTTGGTAGTGGAAAAAGTTGTAGAGTTGCATTTATGAGCAATTACAGTCCAACAACACAAGTCTTCAAGAAAATCACATTTGTACTGTTTTTAACTCCCAAACCAGAGACTTCCTGTTTACACCGTGGCTCTTCATTATTTCTTCATTGGTTTCTCAGCCCAATGATTGGCATTCCTGAAGACCAATGGGCATTCTCAAACTCAGAGTCAGCCCTGCGAGAGTCCAAAGAGATGCACATAAAGAAAATACGACCAGGGATATGAAAAAAGGGTTATATAAGGTGTCCCCCCTATCTGCAATTCCAGGGAACTGCGGTAGAGCTTGGAACATAATACATGTATATGGGAGTACAATTGTACTAAGCAGTAGTGGGTTCTTCAACCTTCTGGGTTTCCCCATTAGTGTCTACTTTAATATTCTCCCCCGATGCTGTTCCCATTTGAGTGTCTAGTTGAGCATGCCTTGGTATGTTCCCTTTCAAGCTGCTTTGCCCTTGTTCCTCCCAGTCTCCCCTTCTTGGTTTTCTTCTGTTAGTTTATGGAACTAGTTTTGCATTAAAGAATGTGTCTGTGGAATTGAAGATCTTAAACATTAATTTACAGTACAATGCATTTTAAATGACTCGTGGGCTTATAAAAAAATTTCAAATTTGATCCAAAAACTCATTTGTTTCCTAATGGTTGTATCAACCATGCAACAGTTCCTCCACTCCTTTTTAGGAAAAGGCTACAAACTGATCTCTTTGATGTACAGTTTAGCCAAGAAGACCTCGCAGAGTCCCAGAATGTAAGTTGCACACAGACAGTTGTCTTTATGCTGCAATCTTTCTGACAGTCTGTTTGATTCATTAAGCACTGCAGCACATCTGCCCATGGATGGCTGAGTTCTGTCAGCACTCTTGTGTTTCTGAAGACACATAATTAATCCAGACCTGTTGAAACTTACAGCAATGCCTCTGAAAGATCTGCAGGGAGAAGATTGGGAGGGGGTCTTGAGACCTGGATGAAAATGGTCATGTGATGTATATCTTTAATTGGCAACATTCTCAAAAACCAGGAAATTGATAAATGTGGAACATGAGGAATATAACCGGTGTCTTGGCAGATCTGTGAAAACACAATATCATTTCATCTAGGCACACAGAAATATGTGAATTGTAACACTCTCAGGAAAAGTACAGAAATTGGCCCCCCAAAGATTTAGACACACGTCACTGTTATAGGGGTTGAAACAGGTTTATATTACTGCAATTCCTCAAGGAAGCGCTTTTAAAGAATGCAATACACCTGCCTTTCACACAGTTTGCTGTGTACCTGTTATCAGTTTTATAAATAATATTGGGTTTGTATGTGTGTTTGTGTTTATTATTTATATATATGTGTATAAGTTTTATTTATTTTTTTGCTATAAACATTTTTATTTAAAGGTTGAGTTCATAATCATATACAATTTGTAGGTGTTTAGCACAGTTGTTTAAAAAGAATAAATGAGTATACAATAGAACCTTGGAACTTGAACTTTATTCATTCCAGAAGGGCGTTCGAGTCCTGAATAAATTTTTAAAACAACAAATAATGTAAATTGGATGAATCCGTTCCAGACCCCAAATGACAGAATAAAATTAAATGAAATATAGTGCAAATCGTAGATTTAGGGATTCCATGGCGTGCAGCCAGATCAACCACGTTTCGTTCAAGTTCTGAGACTTTTCCCGTAAAGCTCGTTCTGAGGTTCCCCTGTAATTTTAGGTCTGAAAATCCAGCAAAGAAGTGGCCTCTGGATATTAGTCCTTTCATTCTATGGCTGAGGATCTTATCATTAACATGTCAAGCGTGGGTGTTTATCTTGCTGTGATTTTTGACAACATGCGCCCAACTGGCTAAGTAAAGAGCACTCTCCACCTAAATTGTAGAGTATCTGCAATTGTGCATGTTTTTTCTACACTGACAGGAAACGTGTACTTTCAACTCATGCCATAACTATGCATCAGCAACATGTCCTGTTTCCACTTGTACTGTTTTCCACAATTAATTAGCAAAGACTTTAATCTGGGGATGGCGTTCAGGTTCGATACCAGGAATGATGAATGTATAAAACACACTTAAATTATTGTTTTGAGTTCCATTGCATTTTGTATTGCATTCTTCTGTATGCATCACCTGTCCCTAAGACATTTTATTAGGTAGGCTACACAACATTCATTAATGTGAATTAAGAAAAAAGCACAAAATCCTACAGCACTCTGATGCCATCTCAGCGCAGCAATAGCCTGTTCTTAACTATGTGCAATAAATAAGTTATAGCTACAACAACTATCAACAACTGGTGCATTCCAACTGAGAGAAAAAAAAAATCTCTTAATTTTACATTATCTGACCAAGACACCGGGAAAGAATACAATCACACATAATTCAAAAAGCATAAATTTGTTTGGTGCAGACACAAGAAGCTGAGAAAGTTATTATTTTTAGATTAGATTTTCTCGCACGGTTTTATGGTTGTTGAGATTTCCACAACAACTATTTATTTATTTATATAAGAACAAACAAAATATGACATTTACGTTTACATTTTATTAATTTAGTAGACGCCTTTGTCCAAAGCGACTTACAAGGATAATAGTACACGTGCATTTCACAAACTAGGTCAAACAGTATCAGAGAATCTAACTAACAGTAAGTGCTGTCCTATCATCAAAGTGCACACGATTAAGTCAAAAAATTGTCTCAAAGTCATACAAGTAAAGCATAAACAAATAAACAGTAAGTCTGAAATAACTAGTATGAATATGAATGTCATAAAGAAATACGATGCTCTCATTATCACCAGTCGTACTGGCTTGCTTTCATTAATGGTTGACATGCACCCAGTTCTTTCAGTGGTAGAGGTTTGAGGCTTGACCCTATTGTGTCGAATAACTGTACAACAGGTTTACAGATCGGGCAGGGAAGGTATCCAGCAATACAGCAATATTTTCCATACTGTGTCCTTTTCGAAATTTTCCTCATGAGGATCCTGGTGCTCTACATTCCAATTTTTGAACGGCTTTATCCATCAAGCAGAATAATCTTCCCATCAGGGTTACATTCTGGTATCCTCTGTGATCTCAGACACCAGTTAAACTGGAGCGTATGCAGCACATTTGATAATCATAGTTCGTGGCAGAAAAGAAAGTCATGACTTAAAACGCGTTGGTCTTCCCTTTTGATAAGAATTCTACGCTTGAAAGAATTCTGCGGAATTTAAATTGCACTCCTACCCTCACTCAGCATTACAAGTTAATAAAATATTGTTTTTTCATGATTTTAAAAACTGATAAAAGAGCATTTTTCCTCTTGGGTTTAACAGGGAGCAGACACTTTAATTAGCCGTCTCAAATCCTGACTGTTTCAGAAATGTAAGATGAAAATCCATTTATTCTCTCCGTAACGCAGTACAGATATTTGTCATACAATATTTAGTTTATGTACTGCAAAATTAAGAGTTATTCCTGACAGATGTGTACAAAAGCAATGAGAGGTTCAGAGTTGTGATTGAAGTATGCAACAGCAAAGAGAAAGCAGAATAAGGACAAATATTTTTTAAGGATAATTTAATTAATTCTCATCCTGGTTAATTTACCTCCAAAATAAACATCTTAAAAATTAAATTTATCCATCACAGAATGGAGGAAGTTCATAAGTTAGAAAGTGTGTGAAGTATCTTATGCAGTGTTGAACTGTCTGAAGCTCTTATTCAAGTCTGTTTTTCACCTTTT
Organism: Chitala chitala; assembly: GCA_025773905.1. Taxonomy (NCBI): domain Eukaryota; kingdom Metazoa; phylum Chordata; class Actinopteri; order Osteoglossiformes; family Notopteridae; genus Chitala; species Chitala chitala. Next base: position 23,018 of record JABJVR010047150.1, read on the forward strand.
CTTACTGACTGGGTTGCAGAGCTTGTCCCATGACAATGCTGATGTGCCATGGGCTTAGAATGGGTAATCTCTGTGTGCAAAGCATCACAATGCACCTCTCAGTGCAACACTTGGCCTTAGGTGCCAGAAGGCACCCGGTTCACACGACAGACCACTTTAGGGGTTCACCGCATAATTGTGTAAGCTTTATGCCTCGAGGCTCTGCAAAGGCACACATAAAGTAGGGAGGCCCTACAGCTGAGAAGAGAGGTAGCATTTTGCAGGGGTCAGACCAGCTCTCCTACATGACTGGCAAGAATTCTGATAATAAACCACCAATGCAACTGCTGCTGAACCACCAATGCAACTCTTTGTCCTAGTCCAAGCACGTTTGACTTACATGAATGGGCAATGCTTGACTGGCCTTGCAGTGTGTGTGATCTATATAGACTGGTGTCCTGTGCAATGTGAATACTACCTGACACACTGTGTGTTCTGAGATATTAGATCAATGTTTCCCATGATGCTAAAGCGGATGAGTAGACTGAGAAAAGGATGATTGCATAAAAATAACAAGAATATACCTATTTTTTTATACTTCTGATATGCTCCAAAATAGCATTTTGGACAGCCATTTCAAACAGAGATCAGCCTTAGCTCTTCGTAAAAGGGGCTTTTCCCCCTTGTATTGCTGCATACCTTTGTGTAGTTACTACTTCATATCTGAAACTGTAAGCTATTCTTGATTGGAGCGATTGTGCTGTGACTGTTGCTGAATTTCATTTCAGAATGAACAAACAATTCAGTTGTCATGGAGGATTCTTAGTTTTTAAGTTCTGTTTTATAAAATTCCTCTTTGCTACCTGTTCTCACTCCGTATGCCTCTCTGTCTTCTGCTAAGTAAGCAGTATCTGTCTTAATCATTTGTACAGCCCTGAGTAACGATCCCACCTTAAACACCCTGCTGCTCTCAGCTCTGTTTAGCCTTGTTTAATTTCACCCTTCTGCACATGGACAGGGAGACCTGTTTGCATGGACAGTACCACTACAATGTCGTGATGTGAGCGGAACAGTGGGATCCTCCCTCGTTGCATGTTCTACATGATTCCCCGGTGGAAGGTGGGTGGGCTGTGTGGCCGTTTGGGGAAATCTGCATGTGGTTCAGCGTGTAAACTGTGTCATGTCAGCCCCAGCTGGGATGTGCACTAGTGCCATGGGTGATTAATGCAGAGAGCCGCCTTCGATTAGACTCGCATTTGGCCTTTTTTTTTTTCCTGTTTCCTCCAGGGAATGTATGTATGTGTGTGTAAATATCTGGTGCCCACTAAGAAAAGTGAAGAGATTTAAAACAGAAGACAAGATGAAAAAAAATTGTAGCACAATGAATGAAGCTGTGCCTACCAACAGACACACACACACACACACACACATACACTTTTACTGTATGTGAATTTTGCACACAAGACAAACTTAAACTTATCTGGGGGCTGGCAAGAACCAGTCAGTTACAGAAAGGCAAACTTCAATATTCACTGCTTGTGCTGTTTGTCACTGACAGAATCGATGAAATAGCCGACACATTTTTTTCTGTTGCCTTATTGGCACTGAAGGGTGGATATCCTTTTTCCCAGTACCTACAAGTGAAAAATTTGAAGCAGAAGGGCGTCTTATTTGAATTTAGATTATTTTGGCACTAAAAGTAAAATTAAGATTTGGTATGTATCTGCATACATGCAAGTGTGAAAGGCTGCATATTGCTTCAGCATACATGTATGTTTCATTGTGGCGTGTATGTCTGTATATCAGCTGAACCCTGGAGAATGTATGCGTCAAATCACATTCCTATAAGTCATGACCCTGCCAGGCACCAGAGAGTGCTACTCTGGTGCCGCACGGATAATTAGTGCTTGTTTGAAACCTCTTTCTGAGAGCTCAGTTGTTAGAGGAGAGTGGTGCACAATGCTATCAGAGGCAGATACACTGATACAGCCTCTGACTCACGGCAGGAGTCTCCCCATGGAAATAATTGAACTGGCTTGTAGGAGTTGGACAAGGCTTCCCTCACCGTTTCCCAATTATTCCAGCAAGGCTCTGGAGGTGAACTCCAATTATCAGTGTGGAAGGTCCATGCAGTGCTGGAAAAGTGTCATTTACCATCGCCGTGGCGGTGCTAAGGTAAGCGCTGTTGATATCAGGACCAGGTCTTGACACAATGGGCTGAGATGAGCATGTTTTCTTTTGCCAGCCAAAAATGGTGTTGTATTTGCAGACTAACTCATTCTGTCATTTTCAAATAAATAAATAAATAAACCAACAAAAAAAAAAACATTGACTTCTGTTATGGAAACTGTTCAGTATTTCAGTAATTCAATTACTGAGGTAACCTTGAGTAATCAACATGACAGTTTAGTGTTTCTCTCTCTTTTCTGATTACCAAACATATACATGAAATAAAAATGTTCAGTGAAGATTTTGCAGAATTTATGTTTCAAAAGCCTTTGCATGGATGATTTATTTACAGCAATCCCCAGATTCAATGTTATTCAGTGAATGTTATTTATTTATTTATTTATTTGCCATAATGTGTTTTCAGCTTTGATACTATGATTTTGATATAAGAATTCATTTCCATGACAACACATTCAGGCAAATACCCAGGTTTCACCTGGAATTCACATTTTTCTTTAGTATAATGTTTCTTGGCTGTTGATATTCAAATGTCAATATCTGAACCAAAACTTAATTGTATCAGATTTTATTCAAACCATTTCTAAAAATAATTTAAAAAAATAAAGAAGTGCGATTAATATATTTAGCAATAGTGTAGCGTCACTGAATTCAGCAAAGACAAACTTCCACTCATCAGAATTCACAACCAGTTCTTCTCTTCACTTGGTGAGTACTGTAACCATTCAGTAGTATTTTTTCCACTTCATAATTTCTCCATAGATATTATCTATAGCAGCTACTTTTCATAATGTGGTACTCTGTATATTCATAACATGGTTTCTTGTTCCTCTTCTGGTAGCTGTGATGTTCTTCCATGCAGCCTAACTCCATGACGACAGACTGGATGCTGAGCGTTCCATGGATTAGGAGACAGTTCTACCTGCAGCAAAAAAAAAATACTGTTCAATATTTAATTTAAACGAAGTGCATTTTGGAAAGTCCCTCTTACTCTGCATTTCAACATTTTTGTTGATTTTAAGGCCATGTGTCAGTACAGCCACAGAGGAAGCACATGACAACACTAAGAACAATTAATACTTAAGTTTAATTAATGGTGAATAGCTAGATCATTCTGCAGTTGCTGATACATTCATGCAATGTGGTGCAAAGTTGACTAATCTCAGTATGATTTGTGGTTATTACCCAGTTTAATTACTGTCTCTGTACTGGTTTCTCTGGGTCCTGATGTTCCTGTTTTGCCTGCCTCACCAGAGACAAGCAAGTAGCTTGTGACATGGGTGGCTGGGATGTTGCAGGGATGAAGCCCCAGCTCTGTGTGTGGGCTCGTCCTCACCCCAGGAGAACGTTAGACTGGGAGTGGCGCAGCTGTTACATCGGACCATTATGCTGCAAGGTGGACTGCTGTCATCTGTGCATTCGTAGGTAGATGTGGAGACCCTGTTTGCACTGGAGACCAAGTCCTCTGTGGGCCAGCTTTATTGGGAGAAACATTGTCTGTGTTATCAAGCGTGCAGGATTTAATGTTCCATCACCAGTCCTTTTAAAGAGCTTCATGGCACATACATTAAAAAAAGATATAATATAAACCCACTGTCATTCTTCACTATACATACTGACTTCCTCCAGTCACTGCCATCTTATGGAGAAACGCCCATTCAGTTTGTGTCACTGTCATCTTGTTCCTCTCCCTGCTTGTCTTGAATTCAGACATCTTAGTAGGGAGAGCTGCTGTTCTACAGGACAGTCTACTTGGGAAGAGGTGCCGCATCACAGGACCCAAAATATTTCTTGGAGCAGAAAGGAGCTGACTTTCTCAGATGGTAAGGGAACATTACCAAGGCCTTTTGGCACAGTATAGGAAGACTATACTAAATCAAAGAACTGCTGGAATGCAATATTTTACACACCACTCAGATATACAGTATATTGCAGAAGCATTGCTTCTGTAATTTGTACTGTTTGTGTCCACTAAATGTAATAGTTCACTATTTTGGATGAATGCATTGAAATGCTGCCTTCAGAACCAGGGTTGAAAACGTGCTTTGTGTTCTTCTTCCATAGTTTTGATTTCGTACTATTTTCAAGGGGAAGACAAAAAACCGTGAGCCGCGTCAACAGTTTCCACAGCTGTTTGATTACATTCTGCTATTTGTGCACCTAAAAGTGACACACTTCATCTTCAGTTCAGATGTAATAAAACTGAAACAACCTGTCTCCCAATGTTGTGAATATGAAGAGCAAAGTTCTCCAGTCCATGTTACGTCTGAAACTCTAAATTAACACATACAAGTTAGACCAAATTTATCATACCACATTGGCATGTCAACGGAATGTCTTCTGTGAAAATTTATTGTTAATTTTCTTATTGCTGTTACCTACTTTCTCTGTGGCTGTACTGACACGTGGCCTTAAAATCAACATGAATGTGTGAGATAAGAGATAGGAGGGCTCTCTGTAACAGAGACATGAGGGCTGTCTGTAAAAGAGACAGGAGGGCTGTCTGTAACAGAGACAGGAGGGCTGTCTGTAACAGAGACAGGAGGGCTGTCTGTAACAGAGATAGGAGGGCTGTCTGTAACAGAGACAAGAGGGCTCTCTGTAACAGAGACAGGAGGGCGTCTGTAACAGAGACAGGAGGGATCTCTGTAACAGAGATAGGAGGGCTCTCTGTAACAGAGACAGGAGGGCTGTCTGTAAAAGACACAGGAGGGCTCTCTGTAAAAGAGACAGGAGGGCTCTCTGTAACAGAGACAGGAGGGCTGTCTGTAACAGAGACAGGAGGGCTCTCTGTAACAGAGACATGAGGGCTCTCTGTAACAGAGATAGGAGGGCTCTCTGTAACAGAGACAGGAGGGCTCTCTGTAACAGAGACAGGAGGGCTGTCTGTAACAGAGACGGGAGGGCTCTCTGTAACAGAGACAGGAGGGCTCTCTGTAACAGAGATAGGAGGGCTCTCTGTAACAGACACAGGAGGGTTCTCTGTAACAGAGATAGGAGGGCTCTCTGTAACAGACACAGGAGGGCTCTCTGTAACAGAGACAGGAGGGCTCTCTGTAACAGAGATAGGAGGGCTCTCTGTAACAGAGACATGAGGGCTCTCTGTAACAGAGACAGGAGGGCTGTCTGTAACAGAGACAGGAGGGCTGTCTGTAACAGAGACGGGAGGGCTCTCTGTAAAAGAGATAGGAGGGCTGTTTGTAACAGAGATAGGACGGCTCTCTGTAACAGACACAGGAGGGCTCTCTGTAACAGAGAAAGGAGGGCTGTCTGTAACAGAGACGGGAGGGCTCTCTGTAACAGAGACAGGAGGGCTCTCTGTAACAGAGATAGGAGGGCTCTCTGTAACAGACACAGGAGGGTTCTCTGTAACAGAGATAGGAGGGCTCTCTGTAACAGACACAGGAGGGCTCTCTGTAACAGAGACAGGAGGGCTCTCTGTAACAGAGACAGGAGGGCTGTCTGTAACAGAGACGGGAGGGCTCTCTGTAACAGAGACAGGAGGGCTCTCTGTAACAGAGATAGGAGGGCTCTCTGTAACAGACACAGGAGGGTTCTCTGTAACAGAGATAGGAGGGCTCTCTGTAACAGACACAGGAGGGCTCTCTGTAACAGAGACAGGAGGGCTCTCTGTAACAGAGA
>JABJVR010047151.1:0-66861 GCA_025773905.1 Chitala chitala
CTTAATTTTATAGGGGTCCCTCATAACCTATGCGGCTTTACACACACACACACACACACACACACCCACACACACACACAAATGCCCCCCCCCCCCCCACCAGTAGGCTCATGAATAATTCTTTGATACCATCCTGCTGTTACGTCAGTCGCATAGCAACCAAAACAAAGTGTTCCGAGTGTCCCTCAGCAAGTTACAGAATAAGGGAACAGAATTATTTTAAGCTGTACATAAGCTTTATGCAGGACCTCGCTAAACCGTTCCATCGGTGGTGTGACGGACAGCGTGTGCAAAGGGCAGGGACTTAATCGGCACGAGCTTATGACCCCCGCTTACTGGGAATTCCTTGTTCATGGGGAATAATTTCAAGTCTAAATTGTTTAAATGCTAATTCTATCATGTCACATTTTGTATTATTTAGAAATGACCTATGTAAATGGATAATTTGGGCTTGTGTTAGACTCTCTTTTATCAAGATAGCTTGCAAAAATAAATTTATGTTTGGCTAGTGAAGTTTGTCTTATCCATGCAGCTAGCAGGATAACATGACCTACTTATCACCAAGCAGGCGTTAGTTCTGTTGAGAAGCAGCTGTGAATAACAGTACTGCCTACCAAGGAAACCGCTTCTGAATATTAATGCCCGTCTCCAACCAAAGGTCAATAGTACAGTAAAACTGTCTGTTTTTTTACATCTGCATTTTGTGTGCTTATACATCATTCTGCATGTCATTGCATTACGGATAGGACAGGCTTCAGATAGCCTATCAAGAGCTCATATGTTCTTAGTAAATTCAAAAGGCACATAGGTGAAATTATGTGTAACACTGACTTGTCAATGTGTCGGTATGATGATTTTTTAATTCAGGCACTCAAAAAACATTCCAACAACATATGTGCTATTGTGTGGGACACTTGATTTCAATAAGGAAACACATGGATTTGTATTTTTTGGGTCCATCTCTTCAAAAAACTGCAGAAACTGGACACACTGGTAAGAGTTTAAAGTCCCAGGCACAACTCTGCCTAAAAGCATACACTGCTTTTAAATAAGCAACTACACTCCACAGCCTTCAACTTGTTTCTATTTTTTCCATTTTCCTTCTTTTTTTCACCTGAATGTTAAACAGGATTTCAATTAACACCAAGTAATAAAGTGTTAAAGAAAAGTAGCGGTGCAGTTAAACGCAGCTGTACTGTTGAGAAGACCTCACGCCCTTACAGGTGTGTCCAAATCAGTTCACACAAACACTGCAACTCTGTCCGTGTCTGTTTGCTCTCACTACGGAGGCCCACCTGCAAAACTGAAGTATTCAAAGAGAAGGGTCCAAGCCTTGCGAGAAAGCGTACCTCATTCCAAAGCTGTAAATATTCAGCTTGAAATTAAATGGAATAAACATGAATTGCACGGTAGAGTTATCAGATGGAATGTCACCTGCTCTTTCGCACTGCGAAGCCAATCTGTCCCAGTGTCCCCTGTGTGTTGTTCCCATTGCTAAAAGACATGCATCAGGCAGTACGCAGGTTTCGGGACCTGAATACTAAAGCACAATTGGATTTATAGGGCATTAAACATAATAGCAAAAATGCATTACAGCCACAAAATAGGTGACTATGAACATTTCAGCAATGTTATGAGTGGTTGATACTGATTTATGCATCATTTGAAAAAATATATCGCTCACTTTACATGTTTAAAAATATATAATGGGTATCTTATGTTGCGGTGTGTATATTTCCCATCACACTGACGCAATGCAATCAGGGATGTGACAAACAGAAAATAAGTATGTAAAATTGCATACTCCTTATCTTAACATTGGAAAAAAAATCGCTGTTGTTTCGATTTGCTCTCTAGTAGACTTTAGAATCCTCTGAACCTCATAAAGGAGCTTCAGTCAAAGGGAAATTATAGTGATTGAATTAATTACACTGTCAGCGACACACTGTGACAGCAGGTTAGTGAGGAGTGAGGAGACTGGAGCAAACTTGCTGTACAACACAGAAAAAAAAGGCGTGACATAAGCAAACTGACATTACGAAACACTCAGAGCACTGGACATGGATTATGTATGAAATGAATTAACGAGGCCATAAGTTATTTATGTCGCAACTCTGTGCTGGAAAATAGCTCACCTGGTGTACGCATTTGTATCATTACGTCCAAATGGAACCCGTCCTGCGTAACTGCTGGTACAAATGTGATGAACAAATGATTGACTGACTAAACCAGCTCTGCGTCAGTTGGAGCTGCAGCCTCTGAACTGTGCTGCAGGCAATTATTTTATATATAAAAAAGAAAAAAAAATGACAGCGGACTGTAAATTAATATTGCCATCTAGTGGCAGCAGTAGGAATATCTGGCGGAGATGTGTAATTTAATTGTTTTCGGGATCTCTTTGTATCAGAATGCTCAGGGTAACAATTCTCGCAGGATTCAATTTCCTTTTGCCTTATTGCCTTCCATCTGATACAGCATCTGCCAAGGAAAGCCTCTTCGGTGGGAAGGCGACACAACTATTGTCAAGTCACACCGCAAATTTGCACAGTTCCTATGAGGCTAGAGGGAGTTCGAAATCACTTTGAGCAACACGTGTCACAAAGGGAAAGATAAGCAGACTACTCACAAGTAACTCTGCTCCCTTTGTGTGCGCTCACAGGTAACGCTGCAATCTAAATTAAACAGGCTGGGTTTCAGTTCATGTTACCATGTTCGAATTTGTGAACCGTGCTGCAATTCTTCAGCACTCTTGCACAGAAATTTGGCGCTAAATTTACTCAGAAGCAGAGATGCTCTGATTGCAAAGGCAGTGCCCAGTGACATCCATCCACAGAAATGTTACAGTTTTTACTTTCCACGTAGATTTCACGAGGTCTGAAACTCATGGTGCACACAGCTCTTACTGCTGGTAGTCAGACATAATGTGCTGAAATATCTGCGATCGTATTTTAGAATCATTTAATTAACGATGTTCGCTTGTGTAGCAGGGTAAACATGACAATGAAACGCCACATAACCAATCCCAATTATTGTAAATTTTAGAAATGTATAGCAAAAATAATTAGCTTTTTTAATCCATTACAAGATGGATAATTATCCCCACATCTCATTTGTGCTGGAACAGTAATACTATAACTACATGGCTACAATCTCCAGTTTTATTGTACTAAAATGTCAGTATGCAGGCTTATGATATATTTTCTAATTTATTTTGTGCCATGTGATCTTCAAACAAATTTCTTCTATTTAAACACATTAAAAGTTAAATTTTAGTTTCTTTGCAAAGGTTTTCAGTTTAATAAATTTCTGTTCCAAAGGACTTAATATTTTATCACGAAGAAATTTTGCAAGGTGGGAAAAAAAATATATATGTATTTATACATTTCCAAAGAGGTGAGGGTTAAATTTATTCCTAAAGCTGTGGATATTAAGTTTTAGAAATATTTATCCGTTTGATATTCTCACCCCACTGAAACTACCTGTGAAAGAAGAGGGAGAATATGACACTGAATGTTCATCGCTGACATGCATATATAACAGTGAGCTTTCATATCTCAGTGTCTGGGAGGCTGCCAGTGTCAGCAGACGCCCATCTCTCAGTACCGTTCATCAGGAAGGCCGTGAAATGTACTGTCAGGACCAGAGCGCTCCAAAAGGCTGACCCCTCCCTCCCCAGGAACACCAAAGGGCACAGACTGGAATCTTCTCCAAGGCAGCAAAGACTACAAGGACACATAATGCAATGACTGATGTTGCAATTATGCTGGTTTACTTCTCCTACTCCCAATTAAGCATTACAAAACATGCTTGAAGACAAGAAATTTGTATTCTGACAGCAGCATCTCCACTCAACAAGTGGGATATTATTTTCATTCTACAGATGGCTGTTCTAAAGATAGGCCTATACTGTATGGCCATTTTCCTTCAAGAAAAAGGTAAAATGTTGAGTAGAACATTAAATGCCAAGGAGGGAGGGGGAGAGAAAGAGAGAATGGAGGGAAAGCATGACCTTAGTTCTTATCTCTGTCATGTCTATTTTTGGACATTGCTTTCTTTTCGCCCTCTTAGGAAACCCCCTTGTGGGGGTACAGTCTCTATATTCACTTGTCATTCATGCTGGGAATGTTTACACTTTGTCCTTTCTCCTTTTATATTGGTTTTGTTACATTCATTAGAGGAAAACTGGGATGTGGCACATTTTGTTATGATAACATTTTATGTCTGCTACCTGAACATGCGTTAAGAGGGGTTGTGAACAAGAAAATCTTATACCGCAATAATCCATAAATGATAGCAATTCAAATGAAGGCAAGTGAGCGATAATTGAGGATTAGAGAGCATTAAAAATGGGATTGCAATGTCATATTTTAAATAGCACGGATACTGACTATATTTAGTAACAGTTGACACATCTTGGAGAAGGCATTTTCTAGCTACTAACTAGTTTGGTAAGATGTTGTGCCTATATTTACAGAAAAAAACCTTCACATATTTTTTAAAAAGCTAATTCAAGACATCCTTCCTTATCCTGTGCAAGTGTCTACAGGGCATTCCCATATATAAAATAGAAAATATCTGTACAAAATTGACCTCGATTTATGAATGATCAAAGGTCTGTAATTGAGGACAGATATTCCCAAATCATGTTTAAAAAGTTTGAGGGGAAAAAACCCAAGAAAAAAACATTTTTTCCTTCTATAAAACAGCTTTATCTTGATCAGTTTTTATTCGTCATTATGTAATCTAAAGCACCTGCTATTCATATATCATGGTTATCCACGAGACATAAATTTAAGACGTGTGTTTTTCCTCACACTGTTAAATCCTGCTGTTCAGTGGTCCTGCGATACCAGTTCAAACAAGGATAGCAAACAACATCAAAAGAACAACTGTTGTGATAATCGCAACACTATAAACTAACTGCTCCAAATATCCTTTCAGCAACAAGCTGGCAATTAAAGAAATGCAATATTTAAAAAACGTTAACTGTAATGTTAATTTATCCTGTTTAGCCTTGAAATGAATAGGCCTATAGCGCAGCTTTCCAAAGGCTTTTTAAGAGCTACGATGAAAAGGCTGTTTGCCGGCATAGGATCATAGCCTTTCTGAATAAGGAAGAATCGCAGGTGATACGGACCCGATTTATTTTCGCAGCAAGCGGGTTGTTGTTGTTTACTGGTACCTTTCAGGGTAATGGAGGAGGGAGCACAGGGCACTTGCACAATGCATTGTTTTTACACTGGTGAATCCGTACAAGCCAGCTGTGAGCTCGCTTTTTAAATTGGAAAAGACCTTGACCCATGTGGCTGTCTTCGCCAACTAGTTCATTTGGACTATGCCACTTGCAAAATTCTATCATGATGAATCAGTCAGTCCCCATGGCCAATTCTGAATTCAGTACATTGTGTAATAATGAAAAATTTAACCAGCTGCAATATTAACATGGTTTCCCTTTGTTTTATAAGCGTTAATTCTATATTACCTTTAATTACACTGTTAAAAAGTAAAAACAAAAACCTAGTTGACAACAGTCCTTGCCTAGTAGAAAAGGCAAAATAGGTAATGTTTCCTTTAATACATTGTCACGTGCTTCACAATGGTACTAAAATGAATACTATGCTGCTACTGTTGAAGCTAACAGAATAACATTCCATATTCATTTCCTTCTGATTAAAAGTCTGTTAATGGTTTACAGTAAGCATGATACATTGTGCATGTGTGAACTGTACGCATTATACCGTGTGTTGGTGAGAGACTTATTTTTAAATTTAAATAACGTACATACATTCATTCATTCATTCATTTCCTTGAATATTGGTCTCAGTGGTGGTTTTTTAGGCAGGAATCCAGCCAATGGGGGGGGAAGCGGTTTCACATCCATGCCCCCTCCCCCACCTTTGGTAATAGGGATCCTAGACCCCATCAGCAAAAACTCATGGCGCTAAGAGAAGTGCAGTGTGTGTACGCTGAAGAGACCTGTAACGTGATCCTTTATTATACTGATTGCATTTAGACCAAATACAACACTGAAATGTTCAAGTATACATATTCTAAAATGAAGCTCGTGAAATTCAACCCCATATGGATTACGGAATTATAAATCCGTTTATAGTGTTTCTGACAAATTAATGGCACTGGATAGTTGACCTGTCCTTGGAAGGTTCAATCACCATCTGGAATCAAACTATATGGCCCTCACAAGTGGCTATAAGGAGCCCTTGGCTGTTGGCCATTGTCAGTTTTGCACACAAATATTTTACAGGCAAGCCTCAACTTTTGGTCGGCTAAACACACTAAACCAGTAAAAACGAAAGGAGAGAAAGATGGAATTCCATGATGTTAAGAGCCCTTTTTGATTGGATGAGATCTGCAGTGCTGTGTGTCTACTGGACTAGAACAGATCTGTTGTAGATTGTCCACAGAAGTGCGTTAAGTTCTTTTCAGATCTTTCTTTGAGCAACAATACAGGAAGCCAACAGTAACCTGCAACAGAAATTTGTGTCCCATCCCCTCCCCTTGGTGCTATTTTTATGTTTGTAAGAAGCAGTCAGAAGGCAAGTGCCACCTGATTTCCTATATTGTTTTCCCTCCCTCATATTCATTATAGATTCCCTGTGTGCCGATTTGCCTAATGGCTTTTGCGGAAGCATTTTGCAGGAAAGAAAACTCAGGAAAAAAAAACAATCATCCAACATACTGCACTGAAACAGGGCAACAAAATTCTCAGAAGACATACGAGAAACACGGTAGCAAAGATTTATTTATCAAGCCTTCCCACAGAGCGGACTCCCAGATTGGAGGGATGTAGGTGCAGATGTGCACAGCGACCTGTTCGAACGCTTTCTGTCTGTTCAGTTTTCCAAAACATTGACTAAGTTTTATCTTGCACTGTGATTGGGAACTGAGACGCACGATTTTTGTTCCTGCTTGTACGTTACTGGCTCTGAAGTGTCCTTGGGTCAATGGTAATTACTTTCAATTTAACCAATTTCCCTTGCATATCATTAATATAATGGGATATTATTGATGATAATTGTCAGTTTTAAATTTCTTGAAATTCTTCTTATATAGCTAAAACTGAAGCAGCCACTTCTGCAGTTATGTTAGAGGAAGGAGAACGTTGGGGGCACGCTGATTGAGAGTTGCAGTGTTCGATGCAGGCAAACACACACACACACACACACACACACACACACACACACTCGTGTCATTTGGTATGACACACATGAAAGCCCCTGTTAATTCACAACAATCTCTGTAATCCTTTGAGGCCGCTTTTAGTTAGACTGACGGATCAATGAACTGCAGCGAGAAAAGTGACATTTAGGGAGGACTGGGTGAGGGATTTTCGCTTATGAAGGTGTGTACTTTTTCCATAACCGCTGCAGTTTCCCCTTCGCAGAACCCATCCGAAACCAATTAGCATCGCTCAGCTGCCGAGCACTGATTGGGTGTCCAAGAAAGCTGCACGGCCGAGGTCAACCGACGTGACGTCAGCACCACAGCGTCATCGTTAATGAAGACCGTGTCCCAGCAATGCCAAACCAATCACTGTGAGCTGTTGGGAATTATTATGACAGTCGTCTTTCAAAGAAACGCTTCGTGAACCAATTTGCATCATAAAGGGGATGGGGGTCATCTAGAATGGTGAAATAAATTAATCTGGAAGAATTAAAAATTGGGGAGCACACTTGTTAACGGTCCTTGCGACGGGCAGATGGCTAAGACACATTCTCTGCCTGCAGTCAGACATACCTGAATACGGACTCATTACAGGAAAACGCACTCGTGTGGGAGCACCCAATTACAAACCACAAAAGAATTTCTGTACAGCCATTAAAAAGATGATGAACATAAATCCTCCGCTCAAGTTCCACGTACCTAATCAGTCCAGAAATGGGATGCTGCGTCACAACTTCTGGGTACTTCATTACCATATGTTATACCATATTAATTGGTAAATTTACATTTTGGGGTTGAGGATTTACAGGTATGATATAAAAAGCACAGCAACCCAGAGGGGGGTGGGGGGGGGCACGCAGATGAAATGATGGCCATTGCTTTTGGCTTGGTGTAGATAGCAGATGTCTGGGGAATGGTTAGAACAAAGAGTCTCCATTATCAAAGGGTCTGCCACATAAATGAGAGCTGATAGCTGATCGGGCCTTTGAAGGTTAACTTGGTTTCAATCCTCAGGAATCAGCGAGATGGTAGCATTTGCGTCCTGCTCGGACACGGTTCTCAGGTCTTCCTCACTCTGTATTCTCCAAAGAGCTCCTCTCATATGACCAAGAGCAGTTTTCACATTCTCACAGCTTCTGCCTGACTAATCCTGTTTAAACTGCATTGGCATCTAGTGTAACACACACTAAAACCTTAGATATATATAGGAGTAAAACAATTGTATAATGTATGCAGCATACAAATATATTACGTGTGTGTGTGTGTGTGTGTGTGTGTGTGTGTGTGTCCGCACATGCATCTTATGAAATCACTTGGATTTTATTTGGTTTCTGTATTTATATTGCATTTAATATCACTGAACATTCAGGCTTAATAAATACAGCTTTGGTATGCTCACCTACTGAGGTGTGAATCTGACACTCCTAGACTGCCTCACAGTGTGTGCATTTAAAGTGCGCGCTTAGACGAGCAAACTGCCTATCCAGATGTGTGCCATCTGTGCTGAATCACAGCCAGTACAAACTGGTTCTGACAGCACATTAAAGGGAAATCCTGGAAGAAGGGGTTCGGCCCTCGGCGGAGCGGTGTCCAAGGCGTTATCTGAGCATGCTAAGATGGAGAACAGCCCACAAGGGAGGCAAGGGAGGACATAAGAGGGACTCCACCAAAGGGCGGAGCAAACAGTTCTGAGCATCAAGCTCCGCCTGTGGGCCAAGGTCGCTCTAGGGGATGAAAGATTAGAAAGTGATGGAGTGCTATGTTGTCAAATTGAGAGGTGTTCCTGTGCGAGCCTTTTGTCCTCCCCAACAATGGGAAACAAGGGCCAAATATTTCAAGTTCCTGAGTGTGCTGTAGTTACAGTTAAGGTTGAAAGGGTCTTTTTAGTCTTAGAGCGTACCGCCTAGAGACACAAGTTTGAAAATATTCAAACCGGAGTCTGACGTGCAATTTAAATATCTGCTCGATCCCCCCCCCCACCCACATACTGAAATTTTGAAGCCAGAAATCAGTCAGTGCAACGATGGTGATTATCAACGTTGCTATTTTTGCCGTTGCCCACAACAATAACGATAACGTTTTCAGTACGCCGTATGTTCACACAATACACTTTCTTTTTTTTTTTCAGCCAGATTCTTGGGGTCATTAGCTGGAGCATTAGCAGCTCCTATGCAGCTCACTGATTTAATGCCCCATGGATAAAGTGCTGGTTCATTTACCATCAACATGAAGAAACTAGGTAATAAAGAATACACTACTGTCAATTAAAGCACCATATTTTACACTACATTTTCTTGATATATTGTGTACTGCTAAGACTTGAATCAGCTGGTTTTGTACATTTAGTACATTACGCATATTCAGCACATAGAACTTAATTACTTAACATTACCAGCACCCCCCCAACAAAAGCTTCTCATTTGCATCTTATCTGGGTCATGGATCTGACATTCTGACCATTCTTTCCACAGGGGATGTGCTGACGCCTCAAGTTCTGCAGTTACGCGTCACCTGTCTTTTACAGAACCTACAAGGTACAAATGACGAGTATCAAATACTCTGAAGCTAAAAAGAATTGAAAGAGCATGCAAGTGTAAAAAGCAATTTATATACACACACACAGAGTGTATTGAAAGGATAAAAGGAAACTGGTGCATAAAACTATAATCAGAGATCGTGAAAGATTGCAAGAGGTGAACATAAAAGATTGGATTCTTAATGACGATGAAGATTTATGCATGTTGTACTAAGTGAGGGCTTTTAAGAAATATGACTGCAATATAATGAGCAAACTTATGTCCACCTGCTAAGGAAAAGGTTGTCAATATAATGAGTTACCTGCTACCGTGTGTCAGACTGACCGATTTCCTCTATCGAGAACTTTTGTTGTCAGTGTCTTAGCCAAAACAGCATTTACTCTCTCTCATAATTCAGTCAGAATATATGCTGTTGTTTTGAGTGTAAATGGCAAATACTGATTGTTTTAGTACCTTCTCAAATTCTACTTCTGAATAAAAGCATTAAGTGTGCTTTAAGTTGAAAAGAAGGTGTGTAAAATACTTGACCAGGTATGTAGAATCATGCCTGGCTTTGGCTATCTTTGAGAGGAAGGTAGGAATGTTCCTCTGTATGTATTTATTGCAACAGTTGCCAGGACCAACGTACACACAAAACAAACAAATTTAACTAATTACCAAACACTGCATTAAAGAGAATAATATGGGTCCATTTCCATATGCATGTTTGCAAATCTGTGTAAAAGAAAAATAAATAAATAAATAAAAGTTTTCTTTTTATACTTGTGAGGAAAAAACTTTCAGGTAGTGCATAAATTGTTGAGTTGCTTACATTGGTATGTGAATTAATGAGAACTTTGAAAGAAAATAAATGTAGTATTAAACACATTTAGCTGAACAGCTCCTAATGGTAGAAATGGAAGCCTTCAAATATATTTTTATTCTTCGTTTAAATCGTTTGGCAAATACCTGCACATGGGTGGCGGTCAAGAGGTTAGCGAGGCACACCTTTAGACCATTACTGAAGAGTTAATTGCGGTAATCAATCTCTCTCAGCCTGAACCAGAGAGGGCAGATTTTATTAGGTTGCACCCATAACACTCTGTCTTCACACATACAGGCACCTGGTGTAACACACAAACACACACAGAGTTATTGAATGCCTGACAGTGAAATAATGTTGTTAGTTTACTAGTCTACAAAGTTCGCTAAAGGCATTAGCAGAATGTGATTTTTCATTCCATAGCAGAGACGAAGAAACAAAGACAGGGTCAGTGCCACAGCAAGCTGTTAAAATAAGGAAATATTTTTATCAATGGGCAGAGTGACTCTTCCACGGGAAAACAGCATAGTTTGTGCAAAGGTCAACAATCCTTATCCACACAGTAGCTGCCATGACACGTCATTGTGGCCACTTGTGACTGAGCCCTGCTTAAGCGGTAATCCTGAGAACTGGCAGACAACAGAAGAGCAAGTGTTTGAGTCTGAACCCAAGTCCTGGGTCCTCATCAGAGGCGGCCGAGGGACTGCCTGAGTCTCCACGCTGGCCCCCTCCAGAAGCCCTTCTCGACCGGCAGCTAATTTCAATACCTGTCCTATTAGAGGGGAAGTCTCAGTGTTCCCTTTGCCTACATGTAATTTAGAGGGACATCCTGTTTGGGAACTTATTAAAAGAACAAAGGCCTTGGCGTGTATGCACGCGCGTGCGTGTGTGTGTGTGTGTGAGCACATGTATCAGAGACTTTCACAGCAGGAAGCTGCACGATAACAAGGCCAGCTATTTTTACTTGGTTTCTGAGCCACTTCCATCGTTCAGCAAACTCCACACCGAGGTCGATGCTGGGGCTTGTGTTCTACTGCCAATGTTTCTCCACAAGACGGACATGAACACAACCCGACGCTACTGCGTTCTCAGAACTTGCCATTTGCTTTCTTTGATTTTTGGGTACAGGGTGATGTGAAGATGATACTGAGGGTTTAATAAACAAAGAAAGGTGAAGTTATACATTCTTAAAAGATGTTTTCTTCCATTCTGCTCCATATTCTGCATTTCTGTTGCTTAATATTTACCTGACGTTACACTTAACCTTAAGTAAATTATCTTAATGTAACATACTGTAAGCTGAAATTTATTTATTCCTTTTCTTTTTCCGTTGTATATTCGGAACAGAAATAAAAAGATACTGTACACTTTTCTGTTTTTATATAAAAACAGTAGCTTCAAATTAAAAGTTAGCAGACATTTTTACTAATTTTCTTTGAAACTATGCTGGGTACATTTCAGCAAAAGAATGTAAACAAGTTTGACTCAGGAATGTTAATTAGTTCAACAGTTTCCTTGGAAAATGGAAGTCTCAAACATTGGTGCACATGCAAATTGCATTATTTCTCTTGTTTTGTTGCAAGCTGTAAATCAGGAAAGACCCCAATGAATTCAGTAGCTAGAGACCCAGAACAGGCAGCTGGCTTGGTTAAGTGCCATCACCAAAGCAAGGCTGAAGCCTCCACTTGCAAACTTCCCGATGTTTTTTAGTTGGTGCCATGAGGAAACAGGTCACAGAAGTATTCTTAGGCCAACCACAAAGGAAATCCAAAGTTAACTGCAAGTTCTTCCTTAGCCCAGGGCCTCCCTTCTTCTGAGTGTTAATTGAATTTTACAGTTAACTGGATAAAACACTACATCACTTGGCTGACTTAAGTAATTAATTATCTTTCCATGTTCTCTTAAAATATAACTGTGTACAATATCAGCATTGAAGTTTTAATTAAAATATACACTGTGTGTGTGCGTGTGTGTGTGGTGTTGTACTTAAAATAAGAATGATAGCTTTTTCAAATATTATTGGACCACCAGCATAAATACATAAACACGTCCATTCGATCAGCAGCTCTGGTACACGTATGATGACATACAGGATACACCTCTGTGTGTGTGTGTGTGTGTGTGTGTGTGTGTGCGTGCGTGTTTGTGTGTGCGCATCCATGCATGAGATTGAGCAGGTGCACACACTTATGACACCTTTCTATTAAGTATGCGTATAATTATGTACCACTAGCAAGAGAGAGAGAGATGTGTGGTAACAGCAGGGCGTTGGATACGAGCTCTTTAATGCGTGTGCCTAACGAGGGCACTAAGAGTGCTGAAGCGCTGCATCGTTCAGGGCCTGTCCTTGGGGTTCATCCGTGCCACTCATTTTCACACAAGCAGCAAAGTTTATGCAAATTCCATTCTCAGCGCTGAGTAGCTGATTAAACTGCTTGGTGCTTTTATGTTGATATGCATTCAGTGATGTTTCAGCGCTCTTTTTGTTACAGAACACTCTTAAGTTTGATTGTCGCTTGTATCACGAAGCGGCCCGATTGTTATGAAATGCAACAATCCGTTTTCTTCCTTGTTTTGGTCGATCATATTTGTATTTCCTTATACCCATTATTTTGATGTTACAGAGTAACAAAAGTGAAATCTTTGTATATCATTCTTAAATTCTATGATTTTCTGAGCTTAAGGGAACATGCAAAAATTCTTTTAAACTGCTATTGCACTTAGCAACAAGGGGGGGAAAAGTTGCTATGACAACCATTTCCTATTGTGAAATTATTCTTGCCTTAAGTGTTAAACGTTAGAAGTTAGATCGGACCAATTGTAAAAATGCAGGCAGAACACCATGTTAACATTCATAATGAGTTTGATTACATTCCTTAAAAAAGGTAAAATAGTGTATACTAAAACTGATACACATGATATTGGTTTCAGTAAACGTGTAAAAAAAAAAACATTTAGGTATTTATGAATTTGCAGAAAATTTCTGACTTATTTTATAGTTTCTCTGCAAATAATTGTACAATAACCATTTTCAGACATATCACTGCAACTTCAGCTGAAGCTTTTAAAGGTCGATTTTTTTTTCCTTCACTGCACTGTTCACTTGTACTATTTTTGAAGTCAGCTAAGAATCAACTCAACACTTTGACCTTATAAAACCATACACTTCCTAGCTTTTCAAAGTCTGCTAGATGAGAATGACATCCAAAAATAAAATGTTTTAGGTTAAATCCTACATTCCTCCTGTGACAACTGTCCTTTCAGTAGCTGAATTATGTTGCCAAAGGACATAAAATGTACAGAATGCAGGCACTCTTTTTTTTAATCTCCTCTGTACATCACTTGGGTCCCATCTTGTACTAATGCTAGACTGGGTTTTGGGATTACCAATAGTTTCATATGGTATTCTTTTCTGATGGTCTAATGGAACATGAGTCACATGAGAACTGCATGAAAGATGGTACCCAGCATGCAATGCTTTTAGATGTGGTCACATTCCAAGTAAGAGCTCTTTAGCTGAAACCCTGATCATGTCATTAACATGATTTGTACATGGGTGGTGGGTTTGCATTCAGCCCTGGCCATTTCACAAGAAAGACAATGTCCTTGGTTCATCCCACAGTACCAAGAAAGTTGACTGAGCTAAAGCAAATTCTCTAGACTGCACCTTCTTTGGGTGATACATCTTGATAGAGTGAGGAACGCCAGAAATTTAATTATACAATAGTGGCCCTCGACAGATTTCATTAATTTGGGGGAGATAATATTGTATAAAACTGGAGCAAAATTTTAACATTTTGTGAATGAAGGAAAACAGGGCTGGACTGGGACCAGGGATTTTTTTTTGTCCAGACAGCTCACCACTACAATCCAGAATAGGTCCATTGGCCCACTGGGAAAACACCCGGCATGTCAGACTACCAGTCCAGCCCTGGAGGGAAAACAAACCCAACAAGAAGAACCAAAATTTACCTGTCTCCCCCTGTAATTGCTGCATCCATGCAGACATCCATAGTTAAGAAGCTCACGATTCTCCCAACATATCAGCCAGCTCACCTGCTGTTTCAAATTACCTTAACAATATTCAATATAGGCAAACTGCCTTACAAGCTAATATCGTGTTTGTCAGACTAAACCATCCTTATGACTCCAGAAACAGGAGAAGATGGAGGTCATCCTTGGGTTGTTGAATGGCAAGAGTAAGTTCAGCAACAACTTGGTGTATTATCATGAACATTCTTACATGCACTTCAGTACAAATCTTTTCATTTAACCTTTTTCACACTTGAGGAAAAAAAGCCACAGCTCATCACCGTGGTAAAACTGAAGCACCTTTGCAAATAAAACCCAACAATAATGGTGAAATTAAACATAACAGACGTCAGCAAGGCACCATTAAACGTCCAAATCGAGACAGCACCAGCCTGGTTCGTTTTGTACATTAACCTGCTTGAACTATTTCTGATGTGGATTCACCTGTTAATTAAGATAAAGGCCCGCACATGTGGAAAATGAGATATATAATTAGAGTCTTTGGTACCTGACATGATTTAACCTGGTTTGTATTTAACAGCCTGCACTGTGCCATTCCCCCACATCTCAGTTTCAGCAGTTCTGTGTGATAAGAACTGTGGAGATATAGTGCAGGATTTAGCATTGGATGGTAAAGCTTTTGGTTCAGCTAAAAACATGCTTGAATGTTTCAGACTTTTTAAATGATGTCCAAAAAAAAAATTATATATAAAACAAAGTACTGTAATGATTAGTGTTCTGCGTGGGCCATTTCATTTCTCTATTGCTTTGAGGGCTGATTATGTTGCAGAGACCAGACCTGCATTTAAATGAGCATAATTGGATCCCTCCGATTAATTTATTAATTTTGTCAGGAAAAGGCACACAATTAAAAGCAGCAGTAAGTATCATGGCACATTACAGTTAGTCTGAAAATCCAGGACAAGCGCTATAGAAAGGCTTAATAACAGAACACTAGCAGCTCAAATACATTTTGTGAAGGGGGGGGGGTACAATTCACTCAATAAACAGAAATGGGAACCATTGCTGAACCAAAATAAAAACAGAACACTTTCCATCATAGACGTCTTGTGTTCTCCATCCAAAAGCCCTACCCTCTGTTGCTTCAGGTTGGTGGTTCTATAATACAGCTCAGTTTTATGTGGGCTGGCTGAGCTTCAATAATTGAGATTCGACATCTTCATGCCACTAACTGGCTGATATTGTACAAGTGCAGCTAGTGTCTGCCATTTACAATAATGTTCTTTACCCCCTGAGCTATAAAGATGCCACACACACACACACACAAAAGCATCTAATATTTGAAGAGTGTGCAAGATTAACCCTTAGATGTACAAATGGGGAAAAATCAGACCCTTCACTCTTTACCTCTGTTATCCTTAGTTTCATAAATCTAAGGGCTGAAAATACAGTTAATTCATACAGAGCTTTGATTCCAGTGATCACTGTGTGCAACACTGAAAAGCCAAAATAAATAAGTAATGGACACGTATAGTGAAGCCAAAATATATTCAGGGAGGATTTAGTTCACACAAAATGCTCAAACAAAAGGCTCCTAATGACAAGTGTCATTTGTAGAGTGTAGGCCAGCATGAATTTTTTTAATAACCCCCTCCACCACACACACACACACACACACACACACACACACACACACACACACACACACACACACTTTTGTAATTGTTAGCCATGTCTCTTAGACATCTCCAGAACATGACACCCACTCAAAAAAAAAAATAAGTAAACTAAAATAAACAAGCACAAATGGGGGACAGAGGAGTAGCAGGAAGTCCTACATGCAGCCTCCCAGATTTTTACACAGCTGCAAGTGCTGTCAAACTGCATGATGCGCTGGGAACAGGGCGCTCTGCACACGGCCGTGCCTGCAGCCATGCGAGCGCTGCACTGACACAGCACAGGGAGGCGGAGAAACGCACAGCCGCTTAGCCAACACACAGGAGGAAGAGCGGGTTTCCAGGCCACGGCTATCCAGAGTGAGACAGGTGATCTCCCCTCCCCCCAAGCATGAGGAGGATGTACATGTTCAGCATGCAGCTTGGTGGCCAATTGAGTAGAACACCAGGCTGGGAAGTGGAAGCCTCCTTGTTCGAATCCCAGCACAACCAGGTGTGTCCTTGAGCAAGATGCTCAGCGCCAGTTCCCCAGGCTCCGCATGTGGCATGGCGGCCCACTGCTCCCCTCAGGGGATGGGTCAAATGCAGAGAAGTGATTTCCCTCTGGGATTAATGAAGTACAGTAAATTAAATATCACTTGATAAGAGTGAAAGTCAGGCTAAAGGTTTTATCCTAGACCTGTAGGAGGCGCCAAAGCAAGTACATATGCAATGAAGGCCAATTAAAATATATCCAGATGGAGTCATATCACGTGTTTTGTGTCAGTTCAGTCTAAACGTCCAGTTTGTACTGTAGTGCCCAGCCTTTGAAAAGGCCGTTTATAACATTTAACTCCACTCAATATATTCAATACAAAGATATGAGCTGACTGGGGAGAGTCAGAGTAACTGAGAAATGATAACTTATATTGGAACGGCTGCCATTTGCTTAATATAAGCAAGTCATCAGTCAAGCTTATTTCTGTAGTCCAGCAAGTACAATCGGACTGAGGTGTTAAAAAGGGCTCGGTCTTTATATGGAAGGTGAATCTCATCAATAAACAAGGTCTGAGTGTCCAGTACTCAAGATCTGTGTTTCTCATTTTATTCTGTACATTCACTTATACAAGTCCTGTGACCATAAGGAAAGGAAAAGCAAGAGAGGATTCACCAAATGTACAGCCCATGGGTTGGCGAGATTCTTCCGTTCAGCCTGGTGGTAGAGAGCAGTGGTCAAAGGGGCTATGACAAACCATCATTTTCAGAAGGGATTGGACGTGGATCAAAACAAACTGACGAAAAAGAAAAG
The DNA here is from genome assembly GCA_025773905.1 of Chitala chitala. Taxonomy (NCBI): domain Eukaryota; kingdom Metazoa; phylum Chordata; class Actinopteri; order Osteoglossiformes; family Notopteridae; genus Chitala; species Chitala chitala. The sequence continues at coordinate 17,479 of JABJVR010047151.1, forward strand.
TTCTGAAATGTTTCCTTGACCTCATCAAGTAGTTGGAGGTGAGAAGTCTGTTTTTTTTTTTTTTTTTTTTTTTAGCACAGCAATGTTAATTGTATATTTTCTTAGGGACAACATGTTAATTATGAAGATCTGAATTCAATGTTCTTTCAGACTGTGCATTTTTCCCACAACCTCTGATGCATTATATGAAGATATGCATTAGTAAATACATATTTGAACCTAAATCCATATATACATATTGTGTTATTTCATCTTCTCCATTGCTGATGGGTAATTTGCATATAAATAAAAATATAAAATTCACCCTTTGTAGTGCTTGGAATAATTAGAGGAGCATCAACAGGAGCTGTGCAATAATTAATCAAGGAAAAAAAAAAAACACGTAAAAAAGACATTCAATTGAAAGGGATTTACCTCTTGAAGCCTAATAACACACTTAACACCTGTTACACCACTTCTCTAGCCTTCAAACCTGACAGCTGACATAATTAAAATGCTGTATTTCATAGTATTCCTGATAAGTGCTACATGGATAATATGCGTTTTCAAAACAGGCTTAATTTCCTAAAGACATGGGATATAAAAAGGTTCTCAAAATTAGACGTTTCTATGGGACTGCAGAAAAGATACAGAAATTAAACGTCCACTTTCTTGGAGAAACGACTTGCGATTTGAATGTGTACAACCCCACTGGTCAAACTCGGACAAGTTAAGACAGTGACATCAGTCCCTGCGGACAACTTCCTAATCTAGAAAATCAGGCCTTCAGTTCAATAAAGCAATCCTCCAGCAGGTGGACCATCTGTTGTGTGTTTCATCCACTGTTAGAGTTACAGCTGTTACATGAACTGTTTGCAAAAGTAACCTCATTACCACACGAGTTTGAAAAAAATCCAAGCATGTTCCTTCTTCATTATGTTATTTATATTTGCACGTGTCTCACAAGGTGAAGATCGCCCATAATGAACATGCGAGAAAGCTGACAGGATGCCATGACAGGGGGTACTGTAGGGTTTCAATTAAAAGGCTGAGAAGTCCATACCAAACAAAACAAAACAAAATAAGGTGCTCCTGTTGCCTGGCAACAGCAGCAACTGGAATATGATATACAGAAAAGGAAATAATCAGAAGAGCTAAGGTATCAACTGAAAAAGCAGTACACACATCAGGCCTATTCAGGCCTGACTACCACAAAGCAGCAAAAACAGTGGGTGACAGTTAAAAAAAAATTAACATCCAAACTAATTAACAGAAGATCCCTGACACAATCCCCATGAAAATGGAGGCCACACCCTCATCTCCCTTCTTAAAATGAAAACGTAAGGGTAAGATTCACAGCAGAGGAAAACTGCGTGCATCTATGGCAACAAAAAAAAATTTGCATACAGAGTTTGCATTGAAAGTAATAATGCTGAGATGGTACAAACAAAACATCTCTCCTGGCTGAATTATAATACAGATTGTATAAACTATTCAAATACAAAACTGATGTGATTTAAAGTGACATTTCAACTTACAGTTTGTACCTACAGAATAGTCTTTGCTATAACTTTTGTGATGCCACGTTTAAGGAAAACATAAAATTGTGTTATAACCATTTACCATTTCAAGCATTTCAAAATTTGTTTCACTGTTTAACAGGTCTATGCAGTTGCTGTTTAAACCAAAAACGTATGAGGTTGACGCAGCAAGCGCTCATATTAAGGAGAGTGTTAGAAGCTAAAGACATTTCACAAAAAGTACATTTACATTTTATATTTATCCACACCCTATTTGTATACAACATTTTCTCCATTTATTAACTATAAACCTACAAAACCCATCATGCATGCATTCATACTCAATGTTCATCGAGCTTCACAGAAAAGACGGCCAAGTTTCATAAACCTGAATTCATCCAAAGCCAGCAAAGATTACTGGTAATAATCCCCCCCCTGCCCAGAGAGCAGCTGTCACTTGATAAACAGTGAGTTAAAATACCACAAGTGGCTGGCAGCCTTTACATAAGTAGGGGAGACATACTTCAATGGACAGGTCAGGGATCAGAGTCCCAGCTACTAGACCAGAACCAACAGATGGGGAAAGTTTAGGAACAGAACTGGAAGAGGTCCAAGAGTCAACCTCGCTTCAGTGGACTAGAACTGCCACTACTTAGCATTAATCTGAAGCACTCCACAAAGATGAGTTAAAGGTAGGTGTGTGTGTGTGTGTGTGGGGGGGGGGGCCATGCATAACCCAACAGGAGGCCTCTGTGACCAAATCGTGAGAACCAAAATCCCCAGAGAGACCTTGCTTCTACCTGTGCACATAAAAATACATAAAATTATATATAGTGCTCAGGGACAGCTCAGGTCTCAAGAGGAGGTTCTGCAAGTCCCAGAGCCCATAAGTGCTGTCGGGGACAAAGGCAATGGGAGAGCTGACAAGAAGGCCAGACTGTCTGCAGCCCCCGATGTGTAGAAACACAGCAGACAGAAGCCCTTTCCTGACTCATGCCCATATGGACAGCACAACTTGCATATGCTGAGTTTCTAGTTTAAAATACATTTGTATCAAAAAATAAAATTGCACCACTGAACATGTTCTGCCTGTAACCCCCACCAGGTCCATTCCCCCCAGCTGAGCTAGGAGAAGCTAGTAATAAGGGCCAGGTCTTAAACCAGTTCTGATGGACAGACCATTATCTAAGGAGAAAAAGGCAAACTAAAAGGAATCTTGAAACACAAAAAGTCTGAGTTGTTGTTAATAATAATAATAATAATAATAATAATAATAATAATAATAATAATAATAACTCCATTAGCCAACAAAATAGAACAAATTCTAGAAATCACAAACAAACCACTAGCCTCACATAGGCCCACCTGGATTTATACTTATTCACAAGGGGGAGAACAAAGACTGTGTAATGAGTAAAGAGCCCAGATCTTAAATGCTTCCACAACCGTCAGCTGCTCCTTGTTGTAACAATTACTTGTCGTTTGAATGGATGTCCTTGTTGGAAAGATAATTGATCCTGCAGCTCATTAGAGATTGCAACACTAACAACTTGAAGTCATTTTTACACACAATCGCACACTCACTGGCTCACTCAAAAATCCACAAAAACAGCGTGATGTGTTGGTGTGTCCCAAACGTGATTTCATACTCAGTATTTTGGCATCCTTACACTTCTGTTGTAGTTTAAAAAAAGAATAACTTTGGCTGATAAATGTTACTTGCATTAAAAATATTACATTGAAGGATGTTAAAAATTCACACTACGTTCTTGTTAGTTGGAACAAGTCAAGACATTTTCTCAAGTTATCCAGTACAACTAGCACAGACGCATCGTGATGTACATCACAGGTCATTGGCAAAACAAAATCAGATTTAATTACCAAGTCTACACAAAAGGCAGCATAGTCACCTATAACATACATAACAGTACCAATATTTACAACTTTTACATGGTGGGCACTGACCTGTACACAATAATTGTGTAATTGATGACAATTAACATTAAGGTAGCATTATTCTAACATGCTGCAATGTGTGATATATACTTCTCATTCTCTTTTCTGTGACAGCGGCAATATTTCCCCATGAAAACACAGGCTACAGAGGGCTTCCTTACTGCATTGTCTGACCACACATTATGACACCCTTTTCAGACTTGGATGTTTTATTGCTCTTAAATTTGCCAGTAAGCATAGCATTATCTTGGCATCAACAGAGTGTCTCTTGATTTTCCAACAAGTTGTGTAGGCATTTATTAATGTTTGCATGTGTAATGTGACAGTGTATAAGGCTTTGCGTGACCCGTTGCCAGGCAACACATGCAATTTTGTGTTGCTAACAGTGAATACCATCAACAGAACACTGAAAGCAGCCACATAAAGGACTTCCACACACAGTCCTTAAAGACAGAAATGGTAACAATTAAAATATAAACTGATACATTTATTTTGCAGTGCTCCAAAGTGTCAACATCTTAATTAGTCAAGTCAGTAACTTTATTTCTGCAGCGTGCTCTACAAATTGTAACTTTTTGATGTTTTGCATTTTGGTACCCACACCAGTTTCAAGGATTGTTAACTGATTGTAAACTGAGTAGGTTTTCTGTGAGTGGTTGATTAAAATAAATAAAATGTTCTCCTTCCATTTCTTACACTGAGATATTCTGTAATACTCCTTACACAATCATATATTATTTTGTTTATATTTAAAAACATTTATTGCCTTCATATACTGCAATAAAAATAGACCTCCTAGACATTTTTTTTTTGTTCGCCCACATTTCACAATGGTTACAAACATATAACATGTACAGCCACAACACAGATAATAGGTCCTGTTACAATGTAAACACATGAAAAGAAAAAAATGTCATACTAACCATATGGTTATCAAAGCAAAGAGCCCTAAGGACACAGTTCAACCAGCTTGCGATTGGTCAGAGTGTCATGTTACACCACGAACCAGAGTACGGTCTAGTGAAGAGTATGGAACAGAGGGGAGAGGAGAGAGAGAGGAGCAGAGTTTGAAACATGGCTGTGGCAGATTGAACAGCTGTAATTAAGCACCTCCTTCAGCAGGTGTCCAAGGCTTTACATCTACAGGCCTGTCAGCCAGCAGTAAGTTCCCAGTCTGCAGCCATCAGGAATGTCTACAATATGTTGACAGATGCTCCTTGCTGCATAAGGCTGGCTTGAATATATGTAATTTACATATTAGTGGAATCAGTGCAGTGTTATTGCTTACGTTGTTATTTAACACTTAATCATTCCTATTTAGCATCATTTAACCTAATTCCAACTTATTAATACCTAAACAATAAAAATAAATAAAAACACAGTTCTGTTGCTTATAGCCGAGGCTGCTGTTATTCCTCGCTGTGGTGGAGGTTACCGTAGTGGTCATAAACTCACACAGCATGCTGAACTTGAAAAGGTAAAAATTCAGCACTGCAGAGTGCTGTAAAATATCTGTGTCGCTTTAGGTAAATGAGGCCCACTGCAAAAATAATGTTATAAATCCACAGAAATGCTCGACGTCAATGGTTGTCAGACAGCACTGACTCCAGAAATTAGCGCTTTCAACGTTAATTCCCAGCTGCAGAGCTGAGTCTATCGTGTCAGGGAGCCACGTATGTGGCGGCAGCCTTTTCCAATGCATGGCAGATAAAAACAGCCGCTCCTGTACAAGTTATAAAGCCAACGCAGGAGTAGAGTAAAAGCGGATAGATTTCACCGGGAGAGTGGAGAGCGCAGCTTCCTCCAGTGCTCGGTATGTGACTCCACATTGTTGGCAGTGGCCGACCAGGGCACCCGGAGCGTGTAAAGTGGCGGGAGCACAGGGGTCTGCACACAATAGCTCCGTCAGACACCTTTCACCAGCACTGCACGAAGGAGACCCGGGACAATGACGCCTCCCAGCTGGAGGCCGTGGTGCCCCTGACTGCAGAAACTTGCTGCAGAGTGCAGAATTCACCTCCTTTGATCATTTTATTATCTGTTTTCTGCCTAAGATGTAGAAGAGAGCAGAGGTCTTTTGTTCTTTTTTTTTCATTAAGCACAACTTAATCTGCTCCTGAATTCCCACAGAAAACAGTGACATACGTATGAAAGCCTGTCTGTCCACGCTGCTTTCACAGCACCTCACCGTTTTGCCTCTGTTTTAACAGCTGAGGTTTTATATTTGTTTCTGTTCAGCTCATGGTCATACAGCAGGAGGACCTACACTCATATTAAACACACAAGATTTTTCATCCATTACACTGAAGAAGACAACAGGAATAGTGTGGTCTGTGTGAGTGTTCCATGTTAAAAATAAAAAATAAAAAAAGATGCTCCTGGACAAATAAAGAAGCAGAGAGAAAAAGACTGGCATAAAAAGGGTGAGAAAAGTCATGTGACAAATTAATGTGGCATATTGTATTTACATGAACCTTGTTTTAAAACACTATAAGTGCCATTCTTTTGATCTTCTTTGTGCAAATGACTCTTACAGTACTGGAGGTCTTTATTTTTATTTACACTTATTTAAATGTAACAACTTGCAAATTATTATTTTGTTTTTTTCCATCCTTAACCATATTGGTTCTTTATCTTAATGTACTCCAACCACTGTGTGTTAATCTAATCATCTAATATGGTAGTACCATAGTGTATTATTCATCAAAACCTCACCTGAAAGTTAAATGATTTTCTTCTTGTGCTTATAAAAACGTCTTTTACTTGACTTCTTGTGAAAATGTCTGCTATATATTGTGAATATATAAGAAAATAATATAAATTACATACAGTTCCTAATTAAAGTTTAACAATTCAATGCAAGTATTATATTTGTACTGAACACAGAACTTCAGCAAAAGTGAACTATTCAAGTATTCCCTGAAACACTGAGGGTAAATATGTAAATACTTTAACGATACTCTAATATAATTCCACTAGATGGCGCTAACTGTGGTTACTTTACCTAAAAGAATTAATACAATTAAAACATGTTCTAACAATAAGTTAAGATTCTGAAATAGTTACCGTGTTCACAACAAGTACTTAGTGCGGAAACACCGGAATAATTTGAAATGCAGAGTAATTAATTTAAACACAAATGATGATCGAGCGCTACTTTATGTTAAATATAACTGCACGAATATAAATAGTACTAGTTCCATTTTCACAGTTGAAACAAGACTGTGACCATTTTTTATTCATTAACTGCAAAAAAAGAACAGTGTTCCTAACTGCCATAATAGGCCACCGTGTGTATGTGCAAAAAAAAAAAAAAATACAAAAATTAATAAATAGCATCAAGCGATCAAACTTGATATTTATTATTATTATTATTATTATTATTATTATTATTATTATTATTATTATTATTATTATAGTTTTCGCTTATAAGCTGTTACCCCTTACTTTCATAGCAAAAGGGTCTGTGCCTGAGCCGGCCTGATGCGCACCTAATTTTCAGATTCGTGCCCGTTCCACTCAGGGGTACAGAGCAGCGTGAATGCGAGTCCTGTTGGGCCAATAAGCTGGAACCGGATACGGCATATCCTCTGGGACAACAACTGCTCTGTTCCCCCCCACCACCGCCCCCACTTCCACATGACGCCATTTACTGCCTAAACCTGACCTCCTTCTGAAAGAAGGGAAAAAATAAGAGGAGAAAAAACTTGAACGGTCCCCCAGTGCGCACAACGAGCCAACATTTAACAGCAGTCGCGCTGTTGCCTGAACCCAACTCAAAACGTGATACAACTCTGAAGGGCGATGTTATTTACCCTGGATCTTCTTTTTAAAATTGACGCAGCCTGCTTTTTTTGTTTTAATTTTTGCAGAACGCTCTTATATAAATTATTGATCCACTCTTGCCCGATTCGTGTTTTCTTTCCACTGTCGATTGGGATAGAGTTTTGCAAAATATAGAAGGTCCGGGAAATTTGAAATAAACTAATTAGCTGAGTTGGATTTTGTGACTTTTAACTTAAAAAAGTGACTTTTTTTCGAGAAGTCCTTCTTAGTTGTCTGTGTGCATTACAAAGGGGGGGCTGAAGTAGTTTGAAACGGTGAGTTTGTTTTTGATCTTCAGCTTGATCAAGTACTTCAAAGCTCTGACTGTCACGCGCAATGAGTTTGGTTGCATTACTAACCAACAATACATACTGTGTAAATTCATTTCCACGAGTCCGGCCTGGAATTAATTAGAGTTTTTCTGTGCATTCTCACATCGTAAAGATTAAGTTTGTAGCGCTGCGGAACTGAAGATTTATTTCTTTAATGTGCATCGCGAATATAGGTAAATGTCACAGGGACATGACTTACAACCAGTGTTCCTGCCAAGTTATGTACAGTTGAGATGTGACTGATATGATGTTCACTGGGATACTAACTTTTAATAAAACGTTAATAAGACGCCAGGCAAACTTAAGTCGCGCTTTTTCATAACTGGATTGAATGGATATGCGGTTGCATATGTTTTAAATGCATTGCTAATTAACGCTATATGCATATATAATCAACATTGTAACCAGACCAGTTTATTGGGACACTAATTTATAGCGCTGGGTATAAAGTTGAATTCGGTTTCACATTTTACTGATGCTACATGTATAACAACAGAATAAATTGTGTGTTGGTTCAGATGGTTTAAACGTGACTTGCAGTTGTGTGACAGTTACGTTAACTTACACTAAGGTATGTGAGTGTGTGCGTGTAAGTCAAACCACACCCGATTACTTGCACTCTAATAGTTGGCAACGTGTTTCGTGACATCCAAGTACTTGCAGCGAGACTATTTTCTTCGTAGGGAAATAAGATTATAAAGCTTTGAATAAATAATTAGCTACAGTATCAATGCTACTAGAATTTAAGACTTTTTGGGTAGACTTGTTTTTAAAAGATGATTTTACCTTGATCACTGTTTTAAATGAGGGGAAATTGGTATTTTATAAATTATGTTTAAATGGAAACCATGGCTTTATAAAACGTAAATGAACACGCAACTATTGTTAATGAGGTCTCATCCTACCGAAAAGCCGTTCACATGTCAAGGTCACATGTATAAATTCTTGTAATTTCATTTGAATAATACGTACGGCTAAATAAAGTCTGTCCACGCCTGTCATCACAAAGTAAATTTGTTTCACAAATAATTATTTAAATTATTTATAACTTACAGTCTCAAGCAAACATAAGGTCACCATCCAGAAATTTTTAAATTTCTCAAAGTGTTACGTTGTTGCCTTTGAATTTTAAAAGCAAAAATTTCACACTAATTTTTCGTCATTGAACAATAATTAATATATGGATGACAAGCAGTGTGTGTTAAGCAGGAGACAAGACAATGTAAAGACACCTACAGTAATATCCATGTTCATCATTAATAAGGAACCTGTCAGTGTGGACAAACACACCCATATCCTGTTAGTCTCATTTGACTGTCACATTTATGCAAATTTAAGGACTAACACCGTCATGGCATAGTGTTTCAGTTCTCTAACGTGTTCTTCTGCAGGTGTTCAGATGCTGTCAATGCCTGACAAGCGGGCTGTTCTTCAGAGGAAAGATGGTAACAAGAACTCAAAAAGGCAACGGGTTGCCAGGCTTGTTTCATACTCTGAGTGAAGGCAGCAGGCATCACGGCCAAGAGGCCGACTCAGAGGAAGCCTGTAGCCAACAGGTCCTGTCCCTCGATGAGATTCGTGTCATCCCAGGGACCAATGAGTATACGGAAGGACCAGGACAGAGAACACCAGAGCTCTCTTCACAGAAATCGGAAGTGGAACCCTGCGGGCCAGACAATGAAGAGCGACAGTACCTCATCCAAGGGTCTCAACAAAGTGACTGTCCTGCTCAGAGTCCAGAGGCTGCTGCTCAGACTTCCCAAACTGGGAGTTCCGGACCCTGGACTGACGCAAGAAAAAGCAGCTACAGCAGCTCCTTGGAGCAGGGGCTCCTGGGAACCCCCCAGGAGGACCACATGGCTGGAGGGCCTCCAGAGCCTGCGGAACTGAAGCAGGGAAGGGCAAAAGCGCCATCGGGAAAGGTCTCGGCCGAGCACGAGAGGCGATGCGTGAACTGTGGCAGGTGCGTGTGCGAAGCGTGTGTTCACATGCGGAGGCTGCCCTCTTGCTGGGTGTGTGGGCGACGTTGCCTCTGCTCGTTGGAGAACGTGGTGGAATACGGGACATGTGTGTGCTGCGTCAAGGGCCTCTTCTACCACTGCTCAAGCGATGACGAGGACATGTGTGCAGATGAGCCTTTTTCCTGCGAACCATCGCACCGCTGTGCACGCTGGTCCGCCATCGGGGCCCTCTCTCTCTTCCTGCCCTGCCTGCTTTGCTACCTCCCCCTCAGGGGGTGTCTCAAGATCTCCCAGGCCTGCTACGACCGCGCCCGGCGCCCGGGCTGCCGCTGTAAGACCCGCAAAGGCACGCAGAGCAAACCGGTCCAGAAACCTGCGTAGAAAAAGTCATGTCCCACAAAAAACCTGTTCTGTTTCAGTTTGTTCACTTTGGTTAGTGTTCCTGTTTTGTCTTCTGCAGATGTGTTAGACAATTTAGGTACTTAAGAGATTTTTATTGAACAAACCCCTTTTAACCAAAATACTGAATGTTATTTCTAGAGATGAATCATGCAGTAAGATCCAGCTAAAACTGTTTGTAAGTAGCATTTTCATGTTTTATGTGTCTGTTTTGACTGTGAAATATTGTGCCACACTAGATGCACCTTGATGTGTGTGCGTGCACATTTTTCTTGTACAAATTTCTGCAAATTTTTTTTTTGTTCTGTATTAATGTAATCTCATGGGGTCTGCACACGCAGTCTTGAGCGCTATGTATACGTTTAGATAACGTATGTATATATTATTACACAATATAAAAAAAATATTACGCTTTATATTCACTTGAATGTGGCAAAATAGAGCATAGACTTGTAATTTTGCTTTACAAGCTAATTCTTACATAAAACCTTCCAGATATACACACCACAGGACAGTCTTTATTGTCAGTTTTTTTTTTCCCAACGTTTGCTGTAAAAAGTATTTATTAAAGTTATTTTATATAAGTATTTATTTTCACATGCATAGAAACATGACTGTTTAAATATGCTGTTACTGCTGTGATTGGGAAAAGGTCGTCAACTTTGATTAATATGTTCATTATAAAAGAGAATATATTGTGTTTTTCCCAGATTAAATTATGGATTAAGTGTTTCTATGCTAGGATGTAGGGGATGAAGTTATTTATTTTTAAGCAAATCATAGACAAAGGAAGCTGCTCCTTTTGTAAAAAGTGGCTGTTTTATTATAGAATTAATGCATTAGAGACTATTCAGAATGATTAAAAGTAGTTGGAGAATTCTAATTAAAAGGTGTGATTGAGAGTGCTCAGAGATCCAGATATACTTAGCCAGTACGCCTTGGAGGATGGATGAAATTAATCCCAGTTAATCATAGTAAATAAAGTAAAAGACAGAGCCTTTGAAAGTCCCCTGTCCTATGTAAAGCTGGAAACTGTCAAGAAAGCACATTTGTGCTGGGTGTTCCTAATGCTGACTTGTACCTCCACTATGAGCATGTGTTTACACATTTCTTTATGACAGTGCGGTCAAGACAGAAAGAAAAGCTAACTGGCTGATCTTCCAGTAGTGTTGAAGTACGGAATTACATGCTTTTCAGTTACATCTTAGGTAATTACCCTTAAAAAGATAATACTAGGCTACACAGTTAAACAGGAATTCCACCAAAGGTTATTTCTGGGATTCCTCATCAAACAGTTCTCATTTTTAATTTTCCGTTTCTGGTCTGCGTGTAATATGAGACCACTGCATACAATTTCCGTTGAACACTTTGCCGTCATCTAGGCCACTTTTAGGGAACTTGTGAGAAATTAAGGGCTGCAAACCAGAAAAGGTTAGGAGACACCTGTTTTCAATGCAAATGTTATGATAACAGTATTTGTTAAAAACGTGAATCAACAGGAGGCTGTTAGGAATACACGAAGTAGGTTTTGGCATTCAGTTGAAACAAATTTGAAGAGCACATGAGCCTTCCTCAAACAACCAGTACAAACTGGAGAAGAATTATCTCAAAATTACATTCAGCTGTGATGATGTTAGAATTCAAGTTCAAGCTTCAGTTCAAAGTGAATGTAACAGTTTTGGAACACTGCTTTACAGAGGTTTTAAAAGTACATTTAGGATTGGCTTCACTGATTTCACAAAAAAAAAAAATAAATTGCTACAAGCATTACATTGAACAGAACATCATGCATTGCTTTAAAACATATTTAGCAGCTGAATTCAAAAAACTAATTTATATGATTAGAAATAAGTATCAAACAAAAAACAAGTGTGACTGTATACATTATATAGGCATTTACTAAATAATACATGTCTGTTATGATAATAATAGTGCTTCTATTGTGTCAGAGGTTTTCTCTAATTCATCAGGTACTTGTTATGTTTCGTTTTTGTTTTTTTTTGTTTTTCTTTGTAAGTATTGTCAGCGAACATTCAGCTCTTTGCAAAGATTTTGCAGATGCCTTTGTAAATAATATTACTTTTTATTCAAGCTGAAAAAAAGAGCGTATGCCATCTATCAGTTTCACTAGATGTTCTGGTTGGAATCTGACTGATGATGGCTCAAGTGGAAGCGGTTGTTTTGCTGGGTGAATACTTGTCCTCTTTGCTATGGTGAGCTGTAGGACAGTTTGTATTTACCTCACAATCTACACCACGTGTACACAGAACTGCTTAACTGACACTTTTATGCAAACAAAACATTATCCCTTAATGCCGCTGGATTTTTTGACTGTCGACAAACAATACGCCCCTTCCTGGATCTTGAACTAGCAGCCTTCCTTTTATAAGGCCACGGGCTTATCCAGCACACTATCTGCTCTGTGCTGATCTAGTTTGGCCTCATTTAAGTAAAATGTACAATTTGTAAATGAACTCACAGCTGGTGCGTAACACAATCTCAATTGCATCACACAGACTGCGGAAGAACACTAGCGAATTATAACTCATTGAAAGTCTGATTAAAAATATATGGTTTCAATTAGGGACATGTAAATAACTTTAACTCATTTTATCTTAAAAAGATCTTTAGTACCTGGAAGCAAGTAATGAAGCTGTCACACAACACGATGGGAACATCGCTGGATTCACAGAAGCTTTCTTCTTCTATTGTCTGCGATGCATTTCTGCGTAAAAAGCAAGCAGCTATTGTACCTGTCAAAAGTTGTGCTGGAGCCTTTCAAAGCCTGAGAGCTCTACATTTAAGTTCTCCTAGACTATCAGACAAAAAAAAAATCCATTGAAAGCAACAACTGCAATCGAATGACAGTTTGAAGCAAGTGCCTTTATACCAAGTGAGTGTGAATTTCTCAAAGCAGTTTATTAATGACTGGTCATACACTTACACAGTAAATAATTTGCTTGGTAAGGACCACATTATTTTCAACTGCATATAATTTTTTAGAGTACATTTCAAAGGTGCTTGGAAAGTCATCATATGTGCTGCATCAGGTTGATGTTTTCTCTAGTGATGCCTGTATATGTGTGTCATGTGTAAAAGAACATTGTTTTTCTTCAGTGTTTTAAATCACTTTATGCAAAATGTAATACGGAAACTGCTAGATAGCTGGCATATCAAGACATGTTCGGGGGCAACAATTCAAATTATGAAAATCAAACGGGTTTATCCCACGTTTTACACTTACTGAATGTGCATGTAAGTACCTATATCCTTTTCTTCCCCGTCTACTCACTCCGGCTCTGTGTTCTTTCTTTCCCGCAGAAGTACCTGCCTGCCCCTGCCTGACGCCCCCCCCCCCCTCCCCTGGAGGCAGATTTCTCTCTTTGCATGTGTTTTGCATTTCTGTGCTAATGGAGATGAGTTGGCCGTTGAACAGCACAGGAAGTCAGGGCTTGGAGAGGAGTCAGCGCTCCAAATTGTTCTTAATGAAGCCAGGCACGTTTGAAGGAGCTGTCATGAAAAGCTCTTACTTTGCCACAAACATCCTGGGGGGGGGGGGTGAAAACGTTACAAAAGTAAAAGAGCTGAGATGGCGAGGAACTCTTTGTGGAAAGTGGTATTTGATCAGAAATGTGCTTGTCAGTTATAGCACATAAGGACCACAGGGGGAAACTGTCACAAGCTAAAGGCCTTAAGCAGCTATGAGGCCATAGTTAAATGTTAAGGAAACAAACGTCATGTGTGCTATGAAGGGCAGAGAGGTGCTGAAAAGCTGCGCTTTTGTCAGTATAAGCAAGACAATGGCTGTTAGTGTGCTACAAGAGAGACAAAATGAGCAAAGCCCATATCATAGCGAAGTCTACATCAAGCATGGTAATGTATGTTAAGTAAGGAACAGGTTACTGCAGAAAACAAAGTACAAAGTCCTCTAAGAGTTGTAAATATGTTTTTCATAAATGCAGAGTAAAAACTGATATTCTTCCAACAGCAGACTATATTTGTGCAAACCAAAAACTGATGTCATTTATAGTTATTACGTAACCCTGGTCCAGTGTAATATATAATGTTTCTAAAAATAAAAATACTGCATGCATCTAACTCCATGCATAAAAAATGTGATAAGGGAATTATCATGAGGTGTGTATGACTTGGCGTTTTTGCAGTTTTTTATGACCAAAGAACAGGAAAAATGTTACAATAGCTCAATGATTTTGGTTTGCAGCCATTTTTAATTCAGCATTCATGTCTTTTAATGGATCAGTGGCTACTTATGCGTTACATTACTGCTTGTAATTAATTTCTTTATATATGTTTACATATATACCACACATGGAATTTTGTAATACACTAAACATTTTACACTTCCTTTAATATGTGTCTGTGCATGTGTGTGTGTCTGTGTGTATACCCAGTCATACATATGAAACACCAGGGCATGACAAATCTCTTTCCATTCAAAGCACTTAAGCCCTATATAAAAAAGAAAACGGATATCTAGGTGCAATTAGTTGGCAAAGAAGGAATGAGGAGTGTGCTAGAAAGACCTTTTGTTGGTGTACACTGTGGCTGTGGCACGGAGTCCCATTGAACGTGCTCAGCAAGGCACACAGGAAGGAGGAGAACACGCAGTCAGTCATTGTGCTGCCTTTGTGTGATCGGCCAGGCTGCCTCGCAGGCCGGGCGGGGACCGACACGCTCCGCCATAATCGGCCAGGGGAACGGCGAGAGGCGAGGTGGGGTGGGATGGGCCGGGTGTGAGGACCATGTAATGCGGGGCTGGCGCCGTGCAGGTGCGTGGCCAGGTTGGGTCAAGGATGGGCGAGTGCGAGGCAGGAGTGAGGCAGGGCAGACGCAGGGCGGGCATGAGAAGACGTGGGCATGAGGCGGGGTGGTTGTGAGGTAAAAAGTGGGCGTGTGGTGAGAGGTGGCTGTGAGGGAGGGTAGAAGTGCAAGGTGGGCATGAGGCAGGGCAGATGTAAAGCACGGTGGGCACGATGAGGGGCTCGCTACATTTTACTACCATGCCAGAGAGCGGTCACAACACACCGATGTGCATGTGGTTCTAACACCTTCACCTACAAAATGTACATAATGAGCCACTTTCTGTAGCGATGTGAAGATGCACTACAATCATAAAAACAAAAAGTATACACAAAGGTGATATGCTGTCTTTTTGTAAACATTTTATGTAACAAACAAAAAGGATTTATTGTAGGGTTATTAAACATTAAAGCCATAACAGTCGTGTTGTGCTGGTGATCATACAGCACACACCTTCATACACGTGATGAAGTACCATTTAGGTGATGTGACCATGACTTATTTGTGTGTAACACCCATCGGTGTACCCCACGACAGACTCACTGCAAAACAAACCCCCTGTGCTTATGTAACAGACGTCAGTGAACGTGACGTGTGTGAAACGCCCACATGGACAATGTGCTTGGAGAGAAACGACTGCGGAGCTACGGAAGGCACTGACCCTGGCCCTCAGGAAACAGAGGCAAAGCACAAAGGATCTCTGTGTGCGCCTGTACCATTAACTAGACCCAGGACCCAGGGCAAAGCCAAATTAGCGGGCAAAGGAGATGGGCTTTGTCAAACGGCACACATAACTTGGCACAAGCAGAGACTATGCCAATACCGTCAAACAGCTTCCTTTTATCAATGGAAAGTTAAGACAGCACTCACTAATCTTAGCTTCACCAAACAAAAATATCTGAATGAAAAGGCTTACAACAAAGCCACATAAAAGATATACTAAAATTGAAATATAGGAAACAGGTAAATAAGTACTGTTCTAAAGTCAAATTTCTGCTGTAGAAGCAGCCATTGTTGCCATCTAAAATGCTTTTACAATTACAGCTGAACACAACTGAAATTTTGAACCAATCCTTCACAATGAATGTCATTAATGATAAAATCTTTTGTTTTATCAACATGTATATTTGTTTGTTCAGTCTTTTTCCACCACTTAGTGTCAAAGTGTTGCAGGGGGTTTGCAGCCAATACCAGACATTGTAGAACAAGCCTTGACAATCAGTCAAGAACTGGATCTGGATTACAACCACATCAGCTGAGGGGTCAAACATTTCAAGATGCTAAGATATGTCAGCACCCATGTGTTGTTCTTTCAGTCCATTCCAATACCCAAAAGAAAGCCATCTGCCATTAAATAATATTACACCGATAGGCTCATGAAAATACTATCATAACAATAATAATGATCTTTCTATAAATATTTAAATTACTAAAACCCAATCAGCGAACCAGTCAAAATGACTGACAGGCCCCATCTGGCCCATGGGCTGCCAGCTGAGAGTGTACACCAGGCAAAAATGTGGATAATATCGATACATTTTTACACTCCAGTCTTGCATTATTACATTTCTCTAAACTTTTTTTTTCTCTTTCTCTTCCAAGTGTAATCAGCACAGTAACACTGATTAGCTTATTTCTGATATACTAAGTACACTCAACATTCAAAAACACGACTCTTTGCCCCCCGCATCTTTAAAGAGTGTGACATATTTGTTTTAAACACAGAGAACTAAAACGAACTCTGCAATAAAGAAAAGAATGATCCTCTAAGAATGCAGATGATATTTACAGTCCAGACTGCGGTATCTCCTTTTTTTTAAAGACAAAGGATTTAAAAGAAATATGTTTCAAAATCGATGGCCGTAGGCAGGCATAGGTTTAGCCAGCTTTCATAAAGCCACAGCAGAACCCTGCCTCATGCTTTGTATGAGCAAAAACTGATGGTAGTTTTTCAACCTGCTCCAAGTAACAGACAATGGCATTTGCAAAGCAAGACTAATAACAGGATTTAGTACAAATCCTCCACAGGAAGTGAGCAGTTGTACTGGCAAATAATTAACCAGAGAGCATTTTATACAGTGGTATCAGTGCACATAATGTGCTTTGCAGCAACGGGCAGCGGTTACTCTGAAAGCTGCTGAGATCTCCACTGCCTGCCAAGAAATAAGAGGGGGCCAGTGTGCACTTGGACAAGGTTTTAGCAGCTCACAGCTGTACCTTCTCTTTTTGTGTTCGCTGTTTTGATGTGCGGTTTCTTCGATTTCATCATTAAGTCGTTCTCAAAAAGGCGGAGAAGACATTGCGCATTCTGTTCCTTCGTGATGAATTTGATGAAGGGCTAAAAATAAAGTAGATTTAGGAATGTAAGTAGCTAACTTCCATGTGGGTATCTCAGCAGGTAATGAGGTTGCCTGTATCTCAAGGTTTTTGCAGGTTTGAGCAGAGATTTTTGAGTTTGAAGTTTGCATTGTTCTGTGTATTTCCTCCAGCTCATCTCCTGAAATCCAGGGACGTTATGCCTGGTTTAACGTTTGGCTTTAAACTGCCTTAAGTGAGCAGTCATACTCTGTTGCTTTGTGTGTAGACAGTACCATTGTACCTTTGGCCTGTGCTTGTTGAAAATAACTTGGGAATGTTTTCTTGAATATAGTAAGACAGTCTGTATCACTACTTTTAGTTTTACAGTAGTATAATACACTGAAACACCCTTTTTTTCCTTTTAAGTCCATTTTTCTATTAGCACACGTAGTCTTACACATCCAGTTACAATTGACTGTTTGTGCTAGGTGAGCTTAAATAAACGCATCTGAAGCCATCACAGGTGAAGTAATAACTGAATGGGGAATGCACTGAGGACTACAAGAATATTGTTATATTGTAACGAGAACTAATCCATATTACAAACATCTTAATCTCCCTGTTTTTTAGAAGCCTACACACCTTTCCCCCAGGATCTGTGGCCAGATCCTGTTATGAAAATGAATTAACATTCATGTAAATGTTGTAAACAAATAACACTGCACAAAGGTATAGAAATATCTCTGGGTTTACATAGATTATGTGATACAGATTTTGTTTTTGTATTTCCCCCTATTAGGAATAGAGACATCATTCATGACTATACCGTAACACGCATCAGCCTTGAAAGACCCCTTTCATTCCAAGATTATATATTTAAAATGAGTGCACAGGCATCGGGGAGAATTTGCAAGCCACATAATAACGTAACTGACACAACACAGCATAACACATTGTGTACACTCTGGAATACACTCATTATGTAAACCTCAACTATTCAAAATAGGCACGTACTTTGAAGCGAAGTGAGAAAGGGAACGTTATTTACAATCCTGAAATAAAGCAAATAGCTCCAATAAAGAAACTATAATAGACAAGCATGGTTTGTAAAGTTGAGATAAGGTTACAGTTCTTTTCCATACTAAGAAAAGTGACGGACGTTTTGTTCCAAAACATAGATGTGTCTGTGTGTGGCCACAACTGTTATAAGAGTTTAACTGTCTAGATAAAAATTAGAACAGAGGTCACAGGTAAAACTCAGCGAGCAAACCGTTGTTGGAGTATGTCTATGCAGTCTCCATAAACTCACATTAAAATAGTCTTGTGTGTTCCTGCATCATGAGATGTGCAAGCCAGGACACAATCATAATCAGAGTGCTTTAAGCTTTCTTTAAAATGATGTAATCTATTCTGCTAAACTGCCTAGACATTAATCAAGATGATAAGTGCTTTATTAAAGCATCCAGGTACAACCTATAACATTTTTCCAGACTATACACAGTTATCTATGACATTAGACTGCTTTTCTTAATTTATTTCCTGTTTCAGCCAAGTCAAAATGAAAACTAGGACCCACAACAATGACTATACATTACTTTCTGTGTTTCAAGCAAGTAATAAATTATTTTTTTTAATCAGAATAAGTGATCGGAATGCATGTCCAAAAACAAAAATATTTAAAATGTTCACAAAAGACAAACCTAAACAATAATTTGTCATCTGCCTTGTTCCCTAGGCTGCCTGGGATAGGATCCAGGCCACTCACTGCCCTCCAAAAGGATGAGCGGCTCCATAATGAATGGATAGAATAGATCTGTGTAATGTTTGGGAGGCAGGTGAAAAAATGAACAGTATGTTCCACCACATATTTGTGGATTACACAGCTGAACACTTTCTTAGTAAAGAATACATATCTAGGCTTAAATTTTGTATTTCAATAGAGTACAATGATGTCTCATATTTTCATCTGAGCATAATTCAACTATGCACCCACGCTCTACAGCACTGTCTTCTGCTTTAACACAGGTATCAATGCAAGGGAAACATGTAGACTTGTTTCTCTGCCAAGAAAAGCTCCACTGTGCTGTGTGTTTCAGTGCAGTTTACCTACTAAAACATTCTGTGACACAGAGGTGGTCCACCAAACAATGTCAAATGCCAAATGTCTCTGCACTGACACAAACATGCTGCATCTGATTGGACGCAACGCGATCAAATCAACTTCTCAGAAATAAGTCACGTGTCACTCGAAAATTAGGTCATTTATCTGGAGAAGAATAAGGTGATAAAGTGCTATGTTAGCAGCAACTGAATCTTTCTGGAAAGCATTTCTGTTGTAACCTTCAAACAGTACGCATGATGGCTGCACGTGATCCCAAGTCCAAACAGCACGTGTCAAAGAATACAGATTTCTACAAATTCAATTTTAGCTGCACTCAAAAAACGAATATGACTCTACAGCCAAGAACAAAGTTCCATATTGTAATATGAACCTTTCTCTTAGATTTCACACTTTTCTGGCAAAAACATTTTGCTTTAGAATGGTTTACGCAGCACTGTAATGCAAATTCTATCACTGGATTATCAGCACCAGCAGTAGAGTATGTATGGTCTTGTCTGCATCTGATTTGGTTTCATGAACAGGAAGGTTCAGTTGTGAACAAGAAGGGGACAGCCCTGATCCCCTGTAAGCACTGCGTAAGACTACATTACAACACACTTTGCCACACATTAGCATTCCAGAATTCTAGCTATGTATCCATTACGTGTTAAAAATGAAAAAAAAAAGTGATGCCCATTCCTTACTTAATCCCATAAAACCTCTAAGTACAAACTCAATTCCATCAAAAAAACATATCTAAAGAAATTTAGCCCATATATGGTCATACTGTGAGAAGCATTTATGTGAACACAGATTTTGTAAAAAGTTTGTGGTCATAATGTTGAAGACAATCAAACCAAATGAAAAGGTGATCAGTTGTGATGTATAATAGTTTGAGCATGAGAACTGTGAAGTGCCATGTGACATACCATTATTAAATATTAATGAACTCTGGTCACTGTTTTATAATTCTACACAAACCAACACAAAATAAGCCAGTAACCGAAATACTACTTGACTTCTTGTACTAATGTTTTACTGAATTTGAAAAATACCAGCAGTGTTTGAAACTAATGCTAGAATTTCTGATCTACTAGGGAGGTCTCCAGGTCTGGATGAAGAGTCAACAGCTCAACCTGCTCCGAATATTTAGTGATGAAAAATATCCCACACTGAGATTTATTCCTAGATAACATCTTAAGACATGCTGCTAATGAGCTCTACCTGAACAAAAGGAAACTGAACTTTGGACCTTTTAGCGCCGAGCGAAGGGGAAATACTTCAGAGAGCCAGACAGGGAATAGATCGCTGGAACCTTCAGCCTGCCTCTGCCACTCAAAGCAGGCACTTCAAAAAGCACACACAAGTATAAGGTGTCCCCTCAAAAAGGCCCGAGTCCGGCACGAGACGAGAATGGGCTATACACACTCACAACCTGTGTTTTATGCCTAGGAAAAGAATTCACATGGATAGTGTCCAAGTTCTGAAGTTCCTGCCGATATCCTTAGATGAATCCAGGTCACTGAAAAGTTGCAACTGAAGAAAAATCGCAGAAAAAACTCACCTTGCTAGTCTGAGACACTTTGTTCATGGAGGGATGGGGCAAATGGCCATCATTACTGCTTCGATTTGTTTTTTATGCCTCGCTGCTACCTCTGGCTTCTGTGTTTACTTTAGTAAAAAATATAATATGGACATTGGAGAGGGAAGACTGTAAAACGCTCCAAACAGTCTCAGCTATCTTTACATACAAACATGACTGTTTTCCATTTTTGTAACAAGACTGTCGAAGTCACATAAAAAAGACACCTACACAGAAGACCAGACAGCCTAGCATCCTTTTCTGAGGTTCAGACAAGAGTATATTTATCACTCCACTCCACACCAGCTATGAAAGGTCTCACATGTATTTTGGGCTGCACAGTAAGCACTTGGTCGTGCACTTTTCAAAAGCCTGCTTTAACCGGAGGTAATGATAACACACTTGGTTTACACTGAAACTTCTCACTTAGAGATGTGCGGTCAAAATGTATTCAGTGCATCTGTATGCAGTTTGTGGAACATATGAGTGCAAATACAATTGGCTTACACAGCTTATCTGACAAAGCTTGAATTGGAAAGGAAACCAGTGATATAAGAGCATGCATAGGTAAAGCACTATTTATAGTGATATTTCAATAATCTTGGGGAAAAAAACAGAATACTGTAAAAACACACACACAATTGCCTATATTTTCATCATCATGTGAAATGCTAATGTTTCTGCCTGTCTTATGCATCGGACGTGTCACTCTGGCATGTGAGCACTGCTTGTATGGCATTGCTTAGCTAACTCCTGAAACATGTGACTCATCACTGGGGCAGGCAGGCTTACAGTTTACCACCAGTACTCCTCGCTCAGTCCCCTCTGTTCTTCTTTTTTAATGTGCTACAAACCAGGCTAGAGTTGGGCTGTACACATAAAAGACTCGGCGTGTCACCGGATGTGCAATCTGACTACAGGGACCGTCAGACAGGGCCAGACAGAGCGGCACATGCCGAGTCTGACTCTTCCGAGTTCCATGTCCGGACACGAGGCAGGCCAGGCCGGGCCCGTGGAGCGTGAGACGGGTTACGCCGTGCGGGTGCTCCGCTCTGACATGCCGTCGAGGGTGGCCAAGGTGAGGCAGGCCTCATTCCCTTTCACGGATGAAGAAAGAAATTTCCAAATGGCATGAAAGATGGCCGGCATGTTTAGAATTCCTCAGCGGAGGGAAAAAAAAAAAATCTGACAAACGTATCATCTGAGAAAGGGGCACAGGTGCAACGTTTCAGCTGACAGAGTGCTCTTTGTTGGAGAAGGCCTCACGGTCTACAGCTCATTATGCAACTGTCTTCAAAAGATTACAAAAAGCTAAAGAAACATCATCTTTTATACTTCTGTGGGGCATATTGAGTATAGACGTTAATGTCGCTAACTGCTCATCATTGGGTAACTATGTTGAAAACAGAAAAACTAACTTGAAAACAGAAGAGAAATCGCTTTAGAAATGTTTCAAACCAATGTGACAATGTCTCGTGACTTCAGAAAAGGCAGGTTTTAAAGAAATGATGGCCTCTGACTAAATGCTTCTACACACTCAACCAGGATGAAGTGGTTAGAAAATAAATTGCAATGAACATCGTGCACCATGACTTGCAGAAGCCAGTATATAAAAAGGAAGCAGGATCACAGCTTCTAACAATAATAAAAAAGAACAGTTTAACTTGTAGAAATAAAAATACTTTTACTGATTAAAAAATCTATTTCTATGTACAAGACATATTAGTGTTATGAAAAATACCTGAGGATGTAGGTAATAGGGCCATAACAGATGCACTACATTTATCTGGCGAGAAGATGGGTGGTATTCTGTCTTAGTCTTTTCACTGAAATTGCCTCTTGCCACTTCAGATAATTTCTAGCGCTGAAACAGAAAAGGAGCTCCGCACGTCCTGTCTTCTGAATCAGCCGGCGGGAGCTGAGGGCTATACGGGAACCATTCAAACAGTTGGCTGACCATCACAATGACACGGATTGTGGCTGCATTCTGGGGAAAGGGAGGATGGAGGGTTGCCAGGCGATTTGCTGACGAGATGCAGCACCGTGCGAGCCCATGGCTGGGACTGACAGGCACTTCTCATGCACACATTTACATTAGCCCCTTCAAACTACTCAGCACACAGCACATTTATACAATACGTTAAAAGAATTTGACGTAAATCACCTGAGATGTTAATTTATTCACGTTATGTAAGAAAAATATATACCACACACCATACTGCTCCCTACATTTCCTGATTATTTCGTTTAAAATTTTAAAATGTTTTCCTAACACTAGTTTTGTAATGTTCAGAAAAATGTAGAAAGAAAGTCGTACACTGAATATGAATATAATCTATTTCTGTCTGTTTTGGCCCCATGTATCGGGTTTAGGAAGTTACTTATTAAGGATCAACAGCAGAGCTGCCAAGCAAAACATTTGCTTCTTGGCTTCTTATCCAGCTGAGATCCAGGGCCTCGTCTCAGTCTTGTTTTCAGGGAAGTACATGCCTGGCATATTAGCAAGTTATTTAACTGAGGGGTGGCTCTGTGTGTGTGTGAGTGAGCGTGTGTGTGCAGGGGGCGGGTGCATTCAGAGGGGGTACACCAAGCTTCATTCTGGTCGCATTAAAAGCACTGCAGAGGGTACGGTTGTGCAAAGCGGTTGAAAGTGGTTCCAGAACTCGGTTGCTGTCGACAAAGCGAGCTCTGTTCTTTTAATCTGATGGTCTTTTTTTTTTTTCTTTCACTGGAGATGCAGCGCAGGATGGGGAAACAGCGCCAAGCTCTGTCTAAAGGCTCCGATCGGGGCCTCGGTCGAGGAACTTGCATGCTCAACACGGGGAGCGATGATGGATCAGAAGGAAGGGAGGTGGGAGAGAGCAGAGTTCAAAGGTCAGCGAGAAGATTTAGAATACATTAATTTACATTGACCACACATGACTGAACAATCCCATCTTTGTAGGGCTCTTATTCTCTAATAGTCAAATCCACTTAAATACCTCAAAACATAAATGCTTGGGGCCTCACTTTGGGCAATTACGCATTTCTTTTTTTTAACCTATTACTATGGCCAACAGCTTTATTTAAAGCAAATCGATTGCACCAATGCTAGTGCTCCCTTCACACTTTATATTGTCCATTAATGAGGATTTTGCCCCTGAACCATCCAGAGTGACTTAGTGGCTAAATAATAACGGTAATAAAACAAATAGCAGACATATTGGAAGAAGAGTCTAGAATTACAAGAGCCATTTTTTTTAGCAGCCTGTGAATTTCACATACCCACATTCTGATCTCCCAAACTAAACACAATATCAGAAGGCAACACCAGATATAGTGAACATTCTGATGCAAGATGAGATTTCATATATCCAGAAAGCTGTAACGGTGCACCATTTCTCACGCTAGAAATATAACCCCTTTTCATTATTGTTCACTGTTTCACAACATAAAACTATTTAAGTTATTAATCATTATCATCATTCCACTTACATATGGAATATTAGCTAAGCAATCAGGCATCAATTCAATACGTTCGTGTTGAATTCAAAGTTTTCCTAATACCAATGAACTACTGATGAATGTACAGATAAGTGGTATTGCTATTACGATGTCAGTTACATTAATTCAGCTCCAGAGTACTGACTGTGGAACTGACACCTAGTGTGTGTATTTGTTTGGGTGCAGGGGACATAAAAAAACCCACCTCCCCTTTGCTGAGAAAATAATGTGGTGGCCAGCTTATTCACAACAAGAACCTCTATTGCACTGGAGACATTTGCTCACGTGAATATACAGTATTTACTTAAACTGTTCCGGTTAAGTACCTTTTCAAATTAGACGTCCCTCCCAATCTCAACAGATAATGTGTTTCGTGATAGTGCTTTGAGTAAAGACTTTAAGTACCATGTAATATAAATACTTAAAGTATGAGAAAAGAGCCAGGCATGAAATTATAGAGGACTTTTAAGAAAAAGAGATAGAGAGAAGAATGAAATTAACCACAAGGCAGGCAATGTCAACAGCACAAAAAACGAAATGGTGAATAAATAAGCCAGACCAGCAAAGAGAAAGCTTCTTGATTGAGAAGGGAAAAAAAAGTATATATATATATATATATATATATATATATATATACTGAAATTATTTATAGAATAACCTGATAGCAGCTGCAGCCTTTTGAGGAGGAACTGTCCTTACTAGCAGGCTGCTGTCACAGAAGAGCCGCCACCTGCTTGTTCATTACTAGCTCCCTAAACCCTGGAGCAGCTCCAACCGCTGAAGATGTGATAAGGAGATAGACCTTGGAAGAAGCTCTGATATAAAATGAATAGGGTATGCAAAATGACTCATCCAGTCATCCAGAGCCAGTGCACTGGAATGGAGATAATCTTGGAGAGATGCAGCCTGCAGTTAGGGGTGGGGAAAAAGTAATTATGGCTTTAAAAATTAGCGTGCAATATCAGATCATAGCAAAACCGTTTGAAGTGGGAAGGCCAGTTAAAATTATAGGCACTGCAGGGGCCTGGCTTTTATGTTTTAAATAAAATAAAAATAAAAAAACAAACACTTTGATAACCTTGTTAAAGGAAGTTCACAGACACACTTGATCATCCAGAAGAACATTCTGTGTAGCTCAGGTGGAACGATATCTGTTAAAAACTCTTTGTTCTTTAAATCGTGAAGACACATCAAACCCTAAATGTATAAACAAGGCCAGCCATGTGTGCAAGGGGTGGCATGTTGGCCCTACAGTCAGGATAGAGTATTCTATAATAGCCTGATCTTACCATTCTCCTTGATGGCAAAACCCCTAGTTCAGCTGACAAGTTTAAAAGGCAAATACCAGCTTTCAGAGCCTCACTGATGTGTCTCATTGTCAGACTGCTGGGACAAGTGGATGCGCCACTTAAGATGCAGAAAACGTACCAGGTATTCAACGGCAGTTGCCAGAAGCTCTCTTTGCTCAAGCCCTCAGAGGTCTTCACACTGTTTAAAGAAAGTTAACCTGGCCATCGCTGTCACTGTTTAATACTTCTGGTTTCACAAAGGATACTGTATCTCTGGAACAACTGAAAATTATAACTGGAATTATACAGTAAGGCAGGGAGTTGATATAAAATAGCAGACTGGTGGCTCAATGGGTAGAACATCGGCTGGGATGTGGAAGTGTCCCAGTTTGAATCCTGGCCCATTTAGGTTACAAATTTTAAGAGTGTGCTGGCATGGCATACCTACTCGATTAATCAGTCATTCATATCCTTCCAGCTCACTGGAACCAGCAAAGGTTCAGAGTAGGTGAGAGTTATAGATGCCTGCATGCCATTGATTGTTGGAAAGCCACTTCAAGAAATCTGTATTTCCTATTGAAATAGCAGTATCTTCTAGTTTTCCAGGTCTGCTCCATTTTTTTGTGTAAGGAGAAGCTGTTCCCTGCTAGGTCCACATTCTGTACTTGGACTGCATGTAAACCCCTAGGTGCCTGGTGTCCTGCCCAATGTAGCTGCCAGTCCCATCAGCTGGGTGTCAAGGTAGTAGACAGTCACCAGGACCTCGCTGCAGATGATTAAGGGGAAACCCTTGTGAGATCTCCATGAATAGAGCCAAGAACACAGTCTTTATTACCCTGAAATCAGCCAAAGTACCAAGGAGTAGACAGAAGCAGAATAATACAACCAGAAGTCATACTGAACAAACACAAGGGCAGACAAGCATGATTAAAATAAAACTACACAGCAAGGCATGTACTCGGGAGGGGAAAAGCTTCTACACTAAACAATAAACTGACTTTGCTGATCAAATAAAAATGTGCAAGCTATCTGCAGCTGTGCAAAATTTTTACCCCCTCCCCCCAACTCTCTACAAAGTCACAGAGGCTGTGCTCAGCAACAATGTATCTATGGACAGGAGGTCTCAAAGAATTAAGAAGGATTATGTCAATGTCGTCACCTCCAAGATTTTTAAGAGCAATTAAAATTTATGAACATCAAAACACTGCGCCACCGTGTTTAGTTAAAACACACCTCCATTAAGCACTTTCAGAAAACACTTTTGATGAACATGACATAAATTTGAGGTGTACTGAAGTTAAAGACCTTTAAAACAGATTGACTCACATACTAAATCATATTTTAGTCAAAATACTTATGAATACAGTGGGGATCTTATGGAAAAAAAAATCACTGTTTGGGTGAGTAAAGTGTATACAGTGCAGGTGTACTGTACATTTTTAGCATTATAAATCGCAGTAAGAGTAGAAACAATGTTTCAAATTTTAATACTAATTTACCAATCAACTGGTATATAAAGCCTAGTGTCCTGGCTGCTAAGTAACATAAATCAGATACAAAAAAGTGCTTTTTAAACCAGTTTCAAAAGAAAAAGCTTAGAAATGTGCAAGAAACACCACAGTAACAATGCAACAACGAACAGAACAGCAGCATCCTTATGACATTTGCACAACTTTGACATCTGCAATTTCTTCAGAAAAACGTGATATTTTCACGTTTCAATGTTGTTCAGGACCGACTTTATCATGGTTCCCACTGTATATGAAAACTAGTGAAGTTATACCTGAAATAAAAACATAATGCTGTTATATGACTGTTAGCTTTATAACAGGCAGGGCTCTTTACTTTGCTACCGTGTTCTTCTCAGTCACCTGTTAGTAACTTGGAGCACCTGTATCAGGTAGCCCAGAAAACAGGTGTTCCTTAATCACCTGCTTATTCTGTTTAGTTTGGACCCAAATTCCATTCTGCTTGCTATGTATCACTATTAATGACCATCTGTCCAAATATCTTCATGTGCTTATCCGCCATGAAAATGCAGAAACAGCTTAATGCCAGTGTTTCTGCTCACCGTTAGTCAGATTTTAAAAATGTAAAAATCACTTACACCCTGTTCCTTTTCCCTGCAGCTTCAAATCAGTAAGGGTTATTGTATTATTACTTTATATAATTCAAAAGTGTTTGAACATTTGTGAAGAGTGGTGTCCACCTAACCCTTTCATTACTATGAAAATCTGTGGACAGGTCACATGACCCCAATAACACTGTATGATAGCAAGATGAGGAGACATATCCGTACAGAATTTGTTATTAAGGGGAGTTAGCACAGCTGACACATTACACACATTCCAGAGCTGAGAGAAATACCACACTGATCGACACCAGAGGTCTGGTCAAAACTCTACTAAAACCCGTCATATTCCATCTTATCAAACAACTTATGATGGATATACTCAAATGGTTTTTATTTGGATGCAGTATATAATTTAGCACACAGCTCTTCACATACTGAATACCTCATAAACATTCCAAGAAAATGGAGGTACTTGTTTCCATGGAGACTTTCCAGCAGCTGGTTTGATTAACTTCACAGAGAACGAGTCCACATTTGCCAGACAATCTCATTGTAAACTTCAGAAATGTAAATACTGTTGTTCGCTAGCATGCTGTTTGTTTGGGTGTGCCTCCAGAATATGGATTCTTTCTGGCGTACACCTTACATAAAATCCGACACTTATTAATTATGAGAATTTCACCCAATGAATGACATGAATATGAATATTGTGTTATCTGTTCCCAATTTTTTCCCTTAAGCATACTGGGCACCAGGTCAAACTTGTGGGAATTCTGGGTAGCAGAGGGAACTGCAGTGCCTGGTGGCATATATACCTTCTGAATTCTTGTACTGGCTCTCAGAACATGCACGATATGTTCTGTCTTTACTCAGCACTTAACTATTTTTGTTTAAACTTGTATCTACCCTAAAAGGCTAAACTTGATTGTGGTAGTAATACAGTATTTTGCGTTAAAGCCAACTGTTTACACTATGCATCTACAGAAATTTTTGGAACGACTCTGGAAGCTACTGGCATTTTTCCATTTAAAGTAAACTTTCCTATTATTCAGAGTTTTGGTGTTGGTGTATGTATCAATTCAGAATAAGAGGAATTGACTATTTACACACAGACACACATGCGCATAGATCTTGCAGATATTAGCAACAGGACTGTCATTCAACAAACAAATTAAATTTAAATATCAAGCATACCTTCAAAACTTCATTTTAATTCTGCCCCAAAAAAAATGGTGTACAGTGTCAAATACATTTTCAAGCACACAATGCTACAGTGGCCTGGTGGATCAATGAGTAGACCATCAGGCTGGGATGCAGAAGTCTCCTGGGTAGAATGCCAGCCTATGCAGGTGTGTCCTTGAACGCTAGCTCCCTGGGTGCCGTGTGTGGCTGCTCACTGCTCCCCCAGGGGATGGGTTAAATGCAGGGAACAAATTTCATTGTGACGTGTATGTGTAACATGTATATATACATAATGACAATAAAGCTGCTTCTTCTATTAACAAAAATAAATAAATAAACTGTTGAGTGGCTGAAGTACAGATAGCTTTCAAGATGACGAGCAGCATGTGCATTCCTCACAAGAGGATCTGACTAGAGCAGTCAGGGATTGAAACATTGTCCATAATTTGGAGCAGCCCTGGCACAGTGCCCTCTGGAGACTTCCCTCGTGTGGGAGCGTGGCAGCCTAATGTGAAACACTCTGCCTCCAGGAGACAATGCCAGAGTTCGTGTCCTGGTTATCGGAAGGAATCTATGAGAAAGAAGGCCAGGCCTTGCTGTATTTCATCAGAACAGATTAACCCTGTCAACTGAAATGTGCAGAGACAGACAAGGCCGGAGACACGAAGCTCCGAGGAGTTCAAACACTCCAGGAAACGCATCAAACGGGACTATCTTCTGAAACCTCGACACCCTGATGTGGCTTCACCTTAGCTAGTCGCCATGCATGTGTAAAGGTAGTTGAACCTGTATTGACAACAGAAGGTTTGGTGGTGAAAATATTTTCCACTCAGTGTAGGCTACTGTTCCCTTAAGTGGCCTGTAAAACAATAAAGCACATTTATAGAGCAAGCCAGTCACTCAAATGGCCACACTGCACACCAGTGTTAAGTTTGTTTGAAGACCCCACCTAACATATGGTAAGCAGCACGTTTTACTTGGCTTGTTTGCTGGGAAACACTACTGAAGCACAAACTCCAAAATAAATAAAAGGCTTGTGTAAAGGTCACAGCTACAGACATGCAAAGCAGATTCTACAGACCTCAGATGCCCTAGTGAATCTACTGTAAAACACCGATCTCCATTCTTCAACAGGAATGTATTCTCAGGTGTCACATAGTGATTTTTTTTGTAAAAGATCGTAATTTTTGATGCCACGTCTCAACACAGGATTTTCTTCCATAGAACTGGGGGGGAGCTACACATCATTTCCACTGAAGAGCCATGAAACTGAAAAGTGAATAATGCTGTGATGGTTATGTGTGGACCTACACTCATTCAGACGCACTCAGCAGGCACTCAGCATACTTGTGTGCTTTGAACATTTCCCCCTTTCAGGTCCAGAGTACCAATTCAGTATTTCATGTGTGCAATAGCTGCAATGCATGAATGCATATACTGTATGTCATGAAGGTAATTTGCTACCATGTCTTAAAAAAGGCCCCCGACATTCCTTATCAGCTTGGCAGAAATACACCTGCATCAATAGGATATTTTACCATCACTGTTTTACCCCAACTCTTCAGAATATTTTTTTCCATAACTTGTTAAAATTCAGAAATTTAGAACAAATCCAGACCATCCCACCAGCACATCGCCTCAAACTATCATAGCATATTTTACCACATGGTTGTGCTGAGTGACAGACTAAACCAAATTATACCCCCAGTTCTGTGCAAGAACAGATACAGAGTGAGTTACACCAATAAACAGAGTGTGGAAGCAGTTACGTACACAAACGTACAGCACCTGAAGGTTGCTGGTTCAAATGCACAAAGGAGCTCAGCTGTAGAAAATGGCAACTTTAACAACTTTAAACTCTTCGCCTACAAATGGGTGAAAACAGTATGTCTATACACACATTAGTGGTAAGTGTAATGCAAATGTAATCAGAGGTGATGCAAGGAAGAGGCTCTTGACCGAGAGAGCTTGTTTTGTAAGCCCTTGCTGGCTCAATGGTTTCCTTCTGCTTGTTGTGCCAGATTTAATTTGTGCAACAATAACATCTGGAGACCCGTTAAAAGCTGCTCAGCTGTATCTGGTCCCAGTTATATTCACCCAGCTGTGTCAACAGGCCTACACTCAAGGCTTAGGGGTCTTCATGTTCAGCCCTGCAAAAAAGAACATGTTCTCCAACCACATGGATGGACTGTCAGTGTTAATGTTCTGTACTGTAAGATACTCAAAAAACAGCTAAAAACTATACTAAAACTGACTGATGAAATCACTAGACAGTTTAACAACACCAGCATCAGAAATATTCTGCAAAAGCACAAAGATACTAGTAATTGTCTTGCATGCACAGTATTTTTATGCAAGTGCTGAACACTGGAATTACAAAGACGGTTTTAGTCTTTATTTTCGAAATGAACTACTGGGATTACTTTGATAAGGTTTGGATCATACTATTGAGCCTTACACCTAGATGTCAGTTTTTCTCATACATATATTAAAGACTGTAGTTAAATGTCAATTCTGCACAGGAGAGATGGGAGGCCTAACAATTCACACTCAACGTCAAGGGAAACCACCTATAGTGAAGTCACACCAGACAAAAATGACCATTCCTTAGTCAGCAAAAGTTAAATCGTTTAGAAGATGCATTTTAGACTTTATTGACATTCTTCAGATTAAGTCAAATTTTAATGAAGCATACATAACTGTTTCATGTTGAGAAAAAAAAAAATCCTTTTGGCCTTGCAAACATACCTTAATATTGCATTGTTATATCAGCCAGCGCAATTACATTAACCATGCACTTTTTTAATTCTAAGACCTTGAATTGCTTAAGTTTTTTTTTCTCCTCTTTTCCTGGAATGACATGACAAAAAATAAATATATCAAAGCATCAAACCATACAAAACATCACAGTTTAGGCCATCAATGAGAATTCTGTGGGATTAGTAGGGACACAATTAATAATGGAGAAATTCAACCAAACTGCATTATTTTATATGCTTTACAATAATGTATATTCGAGATAGCATTCCGCATGGAGCTGTGGGCTCAACGAGCTTTCTGAAATGGAATCCTCACGCTGCCACCAAATGGAATGAAGCATGTGACAGTCGAGGGTGGCGAGTTGTCTGCTCTAAGTCACAGCAGAAAGGTTCTCTTATCAAATGACAGATCTGATAACTCACCACATGGTGCACACACACCCCATTTCCGTGTGTGTGTGCGCGTGTATGTGTGTGACCACTCTCCCTAGGCTCATACTTCATACTCCAAATCTCTGATATTTTACCAATAACAAATGGCACCGAGGACACGCTAAAGGCCACCAAACTGTCGACTTAGCCCACAAACTGTTTCGTTTGTATGCGTACTCTGCTACGTACTATAATTACAAATTTAACTGAAGCTCCCTTTTAGCAAAACAGGAAAAAAGGTGCATGATTATGGGTAAATACAAATTCCAGTTAATAAACAATTGGCAAAGCTATACATTAAGCACCACAATGTAAAAGCCAGTCAAAAGTTAAAGGAAAAAAAAAGTTCCTGAATAGTGCATTCATAGATTGGCATTAAGTTATGAACAATTCTGATTAAACATAAAAAACCCTTATTTACTAAAGTGAATATTGTTTAAATACCATACAGTGCAAAGTCTGCAATTTCCAAAATCCTGTAGGAAAATAACCACTGTAAAACTACTGTGTAATTCATTCTTAGGATAAGACAAAGTTGCTTGGCTGAATTTTATTACTACCTATTACCATTGTTATTATAAATTCAATATAGTTGTTTCTTCTAATAAGAGGATAATTACTTGGGATTGTTTCTGAAATGACCACTTTGGGTGGAGGCATCAATGTATGTTAACCAAGTCAACCAGAATGTACGGGTTCTGATTACGTCTGGTGGCCCAACCTTAAAAGAGAAAATCAAAATGACAATTAAAGCAAGAAAATTAATATAACAATATTTGACAAAATTCTAACAGGAAGTTAACTGTTCTATGTTCAAAGTTTTCATCTTCATCTAGTAAAGCAACCACATTTAAGACATTACACACAATTATATTTTCCTTTTTATTCTTTGTGTGGCATTGGACTAACAATTTAAAACCTTGCAAGATTCATCAAAAATTCTTAAGAATCGCTAGTGAAGCGGACTTGAAAATGCTCAGGTTTAGGGCACCATGTCCTGCTCAAGGTGAGAAAAATGTGTGACGATGCCTTTGTAAAGCTCCAGAAAGCTGCTGTTTGCTTCCACTTCTCACCATACGTTCATGACATATTAGGGTTATCGAGCTCATGGGAAAATAGAGTTGTGTGGGCATAACACAAACAGCAGTGTTTGGCAAACTTGTACGTCACACCACTGACCACTTGTCAGAGGACAAGTGACAGTCTGAGGTTGCTTCTCTGCCTCAGCACCTGAACACCTTGCTGGCCAAGACAGCTATTTTAAAAGATAAAGTGAGATGGCGTGCCCAACAGGTAATCCTCAAAGTGGATGACACAATAGCAGTATCTTTTACGACATCCAAAGAAATGTACAACAAAAGTAATGAAACGGGGGTGGGGGGGTGAGACTTGAAGCCTGAGAACAGTCAGAGAATATCACAAGAAGGGCGACGAGATGGGGTGTAGCTACAGAACTGTACGCACAAGAACATTTCTGAAAAGAAGAGCTGCTCATATTTTTTTCCGAGACAGACAAATGAGCCAATTATACAGGACACCACATCCAGACAGTGAACTTGTTTTCACACAACAAAGTAGAATTTGTGTGATTTGTCAAATTAACTTGCACTGCCATTTTATGTGGATCTTTCACTATTTTATTTTTTTAAGGTTATACAGGCAGGAACTTTTCCTCAAACAAGGGAGAAACGAGGTCTGCGAAGTGTGACAGTGAGAACCCCTTACCTTTAGTAAAGGAAGAAGAAACGAGTTCTGTGATACACCGCCATGCTTTCATACATATTACCCACTTTCAGATATTTCACAAACCCCCTGAATAACATTAGAAGGCCTTCCAAAAAAAAAAAAAAAAAAAAAACACAACATTAAATGGTCAGAACCAGACTAAATCCCCATCAGAGGTAAAAGTTGACTATCTGTACTTAATTTCTCAAGTTGCAGGAATCGCCCTCAGGTCACAAGTACTAAGACTGCACACACAGTGAGAGAGTGAAACTGGTGGAGAATTGTACAGGCCGAGTTATACAGTGTTAGTTTCACAGTGCCTTTCCTGACAGGGCTGATGAATAAACACATGTAAGGTGTGGAAGATGTGCCAAGTGGATGTACAGCCACCGTGAAGGAGCTTAAAAATGCATCGATCCTCAGGACTCAATTCAAAGGCACTGTCCCAGAGAGCCCAGCAGCCCTGCACTCAGGCAACTGCTTGGGGCAGTGCGGCGGGAGAATTTATATTGGCACGGGGAAAACGAGTCACAGCTAAAGCGTTGGCATGTGTGCTGTGGGGCAAAGAACTGCTGAAGTGAGGCGGTGCTGCTGGAGGTGAATGTACGGGAACCCCTGGCAATGTCCTGTCATACGGGTAAAGCTCGCAGCTTAACGGGATACGACAGGTTACGCAAAAGGGCGTGAAGAGAATGACACGGAAGCTCAAGATGCAGCAATGAATGAGCCATGAGCATGAAAACAGCATTTCAGATCAAGTGCAGGAGAGATATTTTAAATACATCAGCGTCCACTGGGATGCAAGCTATGCTGCTACCCAGCATCACATACTTTATGCGCAAAGGGAAAAATGCAGAGCAGATTAGGATGTGAGGCCTTAATCGAGAGGGTCAACTTCTAAATGCAGCATAACATATCACACTACCACTGACAAGGGAGCTTAACCCAAATTTCTCCATTAATAGAATAAAAGTAAATCTAATATGTTATGGTGGGGGGGGGGCATGGTGGCTCAGTAGTTAGCATTGTTGCGTCGCACTTCCAGTGTTAGCGGTTCCAATTCCATCTCTGCCCTGTGTATGCATAATTTGTTTGTTCTCCCTGTGCTTTGGGGTTTCCCCCAGGTATACCAGCTTCCTTCCCATGCCTTGTCAGTGGCTGTGTGAGTATGTGTGCCCTGCCATGCATTGGCACCCCATCCGGGGTGTCCTGAGCCCCTGTGCTCTAAGCTCCCTGGAACAAGCTCCAAGCCACCCCGTGACCCCATTTATAATAACCAATATGGGCTGTTTTTGTTTGGATTAATTCACTGTGAAATGAAATGTAAAACACGTAAAAAAAAAAAAAAAAAAAAAAAAACTAAAAATCCAAATAGACAGAAGTTGCTATGTAAATGCGGATGTTAAAAAAGTAAACAACATATCCGCAAATACACAAAAATTATCTATATGACATTCAAAAGCGAATATCAATGTATGCAACAAGTCCCAATTCAAACAGTGCTGGTCACGAGTGTGGAACACACCGTACAGGTAAACTAATCTGCCGTCAGCATTCTCCTGTTAGCAAACATCTTCAGTTTACACGTGTCTCTACGCTGATGGACTAAATGTAAGGACAGGCAACAAATGGGTATGACATTCAGCAGGGCCGACTGCACACTGAACTGAAGCATTGTGTGGCACCGCTGTAAATACTTCCCATTTGTTAAGTGATTATGATTCACTGACTGATAAATAACACCATATTAATTACATAACTTTTAGGTATACACACACACACACAATCTTAAATTTTACCTCTAGGTTTGACAAAATTATGCAGTTTAAAAATTAAAGCAAATATGAAACTGAACGGTCACATGTCTACTAAAATCTAAAGCCTGAAAACCTGACAGTACTCACCTAGAACAAGGAATATCCACCAGAGCCAGTACTGACCATTGAAGTATCCAGTAAAATAGTCTGAAAACTGAATTAAAAGAAATGAAGCACATTAGTCATTGAAAAATAACCAGAAAATTTACAATGATTCATAAATAAAATGCTAATCTGCATCAGCTAACACACCCTTCAAAAAAAAAAAAAATTGTTTTTTTTTTTTTTTTGTATTTTTAAATTATCAAAAGAAAACTTTTTTTTTTCTTTTTAAATATTTGCAATTTTAAACCAAATTTAACGTCCAAATCAACCCCCCCCCCCCCATATTTCTAACA
This sequence comes from Chitala chitala, assembly GCA_025773905.1. Taxonomy (NCBI): domain Eukaryota; kingdom Metazoa; phylum Chordata; class Actinopteri; order Osteoglossiformes; family Notopteridae; genus Chitala; species Chitala chitala. Next base: position 53,412 of record JABJVR010047151.1, read on the forward strand.
AAGTCAAAACCTCGGCTCCAGTAAGTGAGCATAAAAAACGGCAGGGTCCATCTGAACCCTGAGGTCATTACAATGAGGTTGTACTTCACTTTGGCCTTCACCTCTAGACCTAAAGATATTAGCACTAGCCAATACAAACATAAAGAAAAAACTTGAAAAGAAAAACTGCAAAGCCCCTTTCCCTTGTACGCTTCCTGTTGCTACAGCAGGATGTTCACTGAGCCATGACCCCATGCTCTGATTCTTTCTACAGGCCCTGATGCAGAAGAAAGGAAAGAGACGGGTCGCTTGGTTACCAACGCCCACCACTTGCTGCACAGGCAGCAGCCTGTATGAGACGCACATGGCTGAATTCACTAATTGCACACAGTCTGTGTCCATTAGCTCACCAACCACCATTCATATCGAAGGACTGTTTTAAAGGCTGGAACAGTAATTACAAATGCAATGGATTAAAGAAAAACAAAAGAAAAAAATATCAACATCTAAAAGAGAACCTATATCCACACAATATCCAGTTGTTCTTACAAACGTACCCTCACAATGAGAATCCACTTGATCAAGGAGAGGCCAAACCCACAAATTGCTCCATATCTGCCTGCTATAGTGTTGGTCAGGCAGAATGACAGGCAAAATCCAATCCAGTTGAAAAGGAAAGCCACTGTTTCAAAGAGAAAAAGTTCAAAAATTGCATAAGATGATAATAGCACAAAATTAAATCTCTCTCCAAAAGAGGGCCATGTACTGGAGTTTTTTTAAACTTGATAAACATTGCCCCCTGGTGGTAAACAATGTAGTTGCATTACTTCATCTTAAATTTCATTTTTCAAACTACCATAATTAAAAGAATTATACATTACAATATTTCTGTTAACTAGTACAAGGGGAAAAACACCTCAAGTGACAGTCACTTTGACTCCCATATAAAAAAAAAAAACTACCGATAATGAATTTATTATACACATCATGTTGTTCTTTCTACTATAATAAAGTAACATACTGAAAAACGCCAACATGAAAATCCCATCATTGCCGACTCTCAGCTGGTCAGCGTCACTGAAATCCTCCCGGGGTGGAAAATCCTCCTCCTAGTTGAGATTCCAAAAGAGAAATATGTCACCCCCAAAAGTATTGACCACAGGGAGCTTAATTGAGAAGGTCAAACTCTACACCAACACACACACACACACACACACACACACACACACACACACACACACACACACACACTTTGGCTACTTTAATCTGATCTGAAGACATTTTAAAGTACAAAAGTAGTTTATTTCAGTATAGTACAAGTGTGTTCTTTCCATTTTCCATAAAAAGGCCTATTAATCTGCATTTCATAAGTAAACACATGACATGTGAAAATTGTATCTGGCAATATATTAGCAGCCAAAGTTATGGATGTAGTTCAGCAGCCCATCACTTATCATTAAAGTCTAAATTTTAACTCACCTCAGTACGGAAAAGAAAATCATAGGTATGGCCACATGTACTTCCAAAATACACAGCTGCTGTCAGATACTAACTATACAACTGCAGGTCTGATTTTAATACTTTTTGGGTGCAACCATTAAATGTTATACAACAACACTAAGCTTTGCGTCACTAACAGTATTTTTTGAGGGCTTGTATTGTTTTGCTGATACAATAACACCATTATGTTTTTCTGAAAAATATCGGTTAATCCCCTGAAAAGAAATACTCAGAGTGAGAAATAATCCTCTTTGCCTAGTACATATCCAGCACGGTCATATTTAATATGGCAAAAAGTGAGAGAGAGAGAGAGAGAGAGAGAGAGAGAGAGAGAGAGATTTATTAAAGGGGGGTGGTAATGCTCTGAGGGTCAGGTAAAAGCAGCTTGCAGCACTCTGATACAGCTCAGCGACACTGACTGTGCTCCTGTTGTTCGCGATGTTCTTTTTTTGCGCTCGCTGCAGTACCCCCCGCTGGCGAACGCCATTGTTTCATCTCCATTTGAAAACAGACAAGCCGATCAAAACAAACAAGAGCAGAGGAAGGCAGGCAGACAGGCCTCGAGTTGACCGCGTTTAACTGCTCCAATCAAACTTTTAAAAGGTTGGACTTTTTTTCAGATCTGGTATAATTTGAATAAAATCTTGCTTTCAGATGTAGTGCACTGCCACCTCCCCCTCTTCCAAAAGTGAGACAGGGTGGGAGAGATCACCCAGGCAATAACCATTTACCCGTTGCGCCACCTCTACAGCCGCCGCTGCCATGGCAGCTGCCTTTGCCTTCTCCGCTTCATCATAAGTGGGGAGAGAGGTGGCCACACTGTACGGAGGAGGGACAGGAAAGTCCCCCTGAAGTCCGGCCTCTGCAACAACAAAAAGAAACGTGCTATCGACAAGCTCTGCTCCTGGTTAATGAAATTAAAAGGTAATCAAATACACAGAAAGACAGGCACACTTTATCAGAGCCCTGGTAGTATTAAACATTAAGCTGATCTTATTAAGGATAGCAAGTACATAGTTGGTTTAGATTTATGATAACACAAACTGCAAAGGCACTAAATGAACTCAGCCACTTTAAAACAGCAAGTATTTCTGTCAAAACTAGGCCATCAAACAAACCTGACTGAGAACCAGCATTTAAACAGGAAAACTATGTGATCACCCTCTATGGCAGTATCCATAGTTTGCTATTTGTTTAAGACCAGGCCTACCCACATTTAGTGTGTCAAGAAAAGAATTTGCTAGGTAATGCACAAGACGCCTTTGCTTTAGAAATTAAGGAGAACATTTTGTTTATGTATCAGAATCAGGAAAAAATATCTGACAGAGAACTTCTAAAAAAAGTACAAATTTGTATGTCCTCTGCAGTTTCATTGCATAATGATGTGTGAACTGTGCAGAAATATCACCAGGACATGCCTCAGTGCAGCTTTCTAATTATAATGACCTACCTTCCTTTGTGGGACAAGAGATTCTAAGTGGTCCACTGTCTACAAGAAACACTCCTTTCTAAGTGTCTCATGATATCACAGACAGTACTGTTATATCTGAATCAGACTTTGCTGCCACTTAAACTAAATTTCAGAGTATTACTGTACAGTAGTTTGCCAGAATGCTTAATACTGGTTAGTTTACAAAGAAACAGCAGCTAATTTTAAACCCTTTGTTAAAAGGCTAAAGCAAAACCAATGTGAAATTGTTTTGCAGTAAGACTTCTTAAATTTCCTAGAACATGCTTCCCTTCACACTGACATTTTTTGCTTGTCTGCAAAATTATGTATTAACCTTTAGCTTACAAGTTACTTTGAATGATAACTGCCAACAATATATTACATCATACAATTGGACTTGGACACAGAAATGCTGCATTTTACCTGGCACAGCTGTTGCTCCAATTGCAATGCTGGCATAGGGAGGGGGTGGAGCTTCAGCTTCAGTTGACAAGGTAGGCTCTGCTGGAGGGGCCACATGATTGGATGTGGAAGCCTCAACACTGGCAGAAACCTCAGAGGAGTCATCCTCATTATGCAACTGAGTACAGACAAAACGTAACAAATTACACCATTAGGGTTTATTACCAATACCAATGGGACATGCCCAAGACACATCAAGCATGTTCTTAGAATGTAAAACTTATTCACTTAAATATCAACTTGTAACACAGTAGATAAGAGTTTGCAGATTCTGCTGCTCTTGTGAATAAATGGTTGACTGTTTTGAAACCTCCCATCAGTTCTGGTCTGCTCAGTGCTGCTCTGTGATCAAATCACACATCACTGCTACTATGCATGAATTGAGGAATTAGATTTGAAAAATCATTTGTATAATGTCTATGGTAGAGGAATTTTCCTAAATTCAGTAGGAATGTTGGAATGGTCTCACTCATTTCAAGTGAAAGTATAATGACATCTTCAACTATTACTAGCCAATAACAATTTTGGTACTAACAGATGTGAGCTTATTAAACAACTGCAAGAGCACTGAACATAAGAGACATTAACTGTGATTCTCATGACAGAATGTCTTTGACAGTTAAGTGGGAGGACAAGAAGACTGGAGAAATCCAAGTTTCTGCATATAGAGGTTTCAAAAAAAGACCATAACCAGAATCCACCAGTCAATTTCTCAAAGACTGTAAATCAACACACTTATGAGTGTCTGTAACTGCTACATTCTGGCATGTCTACAAAACAATTACCGCCAAAAAGATTGTTTTACTCAACTTTAATGACTGTGTGGGGAGTTTCTGCTAATGCCATCATCCATATTTAACATATTCTTGGCCTTGTCCCTGGGTAAAATCATTCTTCCATTTTTACAATTAGAAAAACAGTCAATTGAATTAACGAGCACTGCAATGACAGCCATTTGATCCCAAATGTGTCATTGTTAGGTTCACCACCAAAAATGGATTCATGCTCCTAAAAGCAAGTTAGAACACACCTGTACATCAAAATGACACTGGGATACACCCTTTAAACTCATTCTTAGGACCACCATTAAGTCAACCTCAAGTTCAAAATGCAACCAAAACAAATGAGTGCAGACTTGAAAAATCAGTTTCAGAATCATCTCACATGCTAGAACTGTTATGTAAACAGCAGGCAGCATGTGGGAAAGAACGACGCTGATGTAAGGTGATCTCCAGAGAAGCTGAAGTCTGATCACCAGCCCAGATGCCCTTGTCATACTATCTGATAGTGTGGGAGCCTGAACTATGAACCAAAAAAAGCTGACAGATTGCCTTTTGAAATAACAGTATTCACTCTAAACAAGAAATTAAAATATATGTTCATCTATTTAAATTTTGCTGTGTACACTTATCAAGTCTTAAGAGTTTCTGCTGGGACATTGTTTTGAAACTGCTAAATTTGCTGACTGATACTAAAGTTATTTAAAATAACCAATACTGATAGAATTCCTACATCGTGACCTTCTCTCTCTCGCTATATATACATATATATATATATATATATACACACACACATATAAAGTGATGGTCCATATATTTATTTTTTATTATAATTTTTTTTAACGCAACACAAAGCTGGATCTTTTGATACTGGATCTACGGTTAAATTAATGACATGCAAATGTGCTCATACTTCATTGAACACTTACTGAAATTTCGGATAAAATAGTGACATACACACTAAATGAAACGTAAACTAAGAAATGTCAGACAATGATGTATTCGAGGTTAAACGATTTTACATTTACTCATTTAGCAGACGCCTTTATTCAAAGCGACTTACAAATGACTAGGAGCACACGTGCTTAATAAAAACGAGGTCAAACTATCTGAGAATCTAGCCAACAGTACGTGCTGTGCTATAGTCAAAAGTACACAAGATTTAGTTAAGCAACAAAGTCCAAATCTAGTAAATGCCAAAAATTAAATTAGCAATAACAAAAGGGATAAATAAATAGCATTTAAAATTTTTGAGCTGATGAAGTGCTGGGGTGCCCCCTGAGATTTTCCAAAGCATACATAGGTCTGACTGGATTAAACATTAAGAACGCAGATAAAAGTGCACACTTACTACAAAAGCGGCCTTTATTTGGAAATATTGCTATCTACAGCATGTTTGGTTGTTGGGGCTATTCACAGCAACATAACTGCGAGTTCAAAATGCAAGCAAACAAATGATCGGACTTTAACCAGGGAGCTTTAAAAATGCTTCCTCAACGGTGACAACAGGTGAATCACTTACAGTCCTGCACAAGAAACAGAAGGAAAACGTTAAATGCAAAAAGCCATTGGCTTTGTTTACAGTGAAATTCAGCTGTGACCCAGTCATTTCACCTACCGATCCGCTGCAGACAGTGAGCCTGTCGACTGAACACCTTTACCTGTCGCAACAAGGGACAGCCTTTCACCCCAGTGTGCCGAAAACAAAATATAATCCCATTCCTAACAGGACAAAGGAGTGAAGCAGTTTCCACGATTAAAGAAGCGCCGCGTCTCGCGCGTTAACTTCGGTTAACGTTTTTCCGTTACCTCCAACAGGGCTCCATTGTTGCCTATTTAGCTTTATGAACGCTACAATTTTTACTTATAATGAGACACCACAAAGCCTGAGCCTCTTTTTAATCTATATATATATATTTTTTTTATCGAGTGTTATGAGACAGCTGTGAAGCTCGGCTCTTTCTCCCCGACACTGTTAGCATTAGCCTACGTGCCAGTTAACCAGGCAGCTGGGCAGGCTGAAGTGTGGCTAACGACCGTCCATATAAACAACACAACAGCCACCGAAATACATTACAAACTGCCCGAGTTGATCATCTCTAATAAATTACATCTATTGATTCGTTTTCTTACCACTTGGTAGCGGCTCGCAGCCTGGTGATGGTCCATCTTTTCGGTTGAAGCTAGGGATGCAGCTAGCGCGAGCCCAGATCAAATATTATATTTAACCGCAACGTCGCTACAATACTCGGGATAAACCTCGTTTATATTAAAAAAAATGTTAAAGTACGAAAACCGTGCCCCGTCTTTTTACATTAAAGTACATTGTTCACAAGATTCGAGTGCTTGGGTGCAGTCGGAAAAAAAAAATTGCGAAAGCAGCTGAAGCAGTTCTGCGATTTTGTTGATAAGCGCATCTGCGCATGTCAGCCTCTCGTGCCCGTCTAAGAGCCATGTGCGCCAGCGCGAGTTGGCGTGACTGTGACTGTGACGATCACCGCTTTTGTTCGGTCGGATAGTGAAAGCAGTGACTTGCCGGGGGGGTTCACTGGCGAACCTCTAACAGGACCACTAATCGTTGACAAACATATTCAATCGCGTACACTTTTTTTCCGTCCAGTGAAAACACTTGCATTGAAACAATTCAATGTCTCAATTCGTCAAATTAGAAGAAGTTGAGATATGAATTTAGTAAAATTCACTGTAAACAAATGCAATGATGGACAATGTATGAACTCAATAATAGATGAGCAGGTATTACACTGCTAATTTTACAATAGCAGAGTAAAGGACAGTACACAATAACACCCTGTGGGGATGTAATAGATGCATGATGTTAAAATAAATTAATATATAAATTGTAAAAATGAACAGATGTGCAAAAATTCTCACAATAAAGCCTTGTGGCATTCTTTACAGAACTGATGCTGTGCTTCTCTATTTAACCACAGCAGGGAAATAAAGAGTGACAATATTTAAGATGTTGAGTCTTTTTGAGCAACTTCTCACAGAATATCAAGTCTGGCACCCAGGACTGAACCAACTTTTCATATTAGTTTGTTAGTATTCAGTTTATTACTTGTGGCCATTCCATTGCCCCAGCATACAGCAGCACAAAATATTGTTGCTCTTTCCACATCAGACTGACAGAACATGTTCATCAGTGACCCTCACACACTGAAGGACATGTGTTTTCTTTAGAAATGACACTGTCCTTTATTGTGCATGTTTGTCATGTCAGGAGACTACTCTGATTTACTCTCCCAGTGCATGAGTGGTCCTTCGAACAAGGAGAGGAGACATTACATTTTAGTAATGTTAATCCTCATGTCTTTCCTTTTACACCAAGCCACAATGACCCTCACCAAAATCCAGTACTCATCAAGATTTTCCTACCTTAAAGTAGCTAGATATTGCTGTGTTACAGGAGAGTTTCTGCAGAAGGCATGACTCAGTGATATGCCTAGACCTCGTGGTGTGCATGGTAAACAGGAAGATATGTTCTCTGAAATTCACTAGTACCACTGCAACTTTACTAACTGTGCTCTGGCAATCAGGTAAACTATGCTATAGTGGACAGATACACTTGTGCTGACTAAAAGGTTTGCTCCCAATATTATAGTATTACTATGGGAGAGCCAAGCTCAGTCATAACAGGGTCTTAGTGACATGTGAAGTTAAACCACTACACACCTCCAGGGTTATGGGTTCAAATCTGGCCCTTGACACTATGTGTAAAACCTGTGTGTGGAGTTTGCATATTTTCTCTGGGCTTGCACTGGTTTCCTTCTATAGTCCAAAGCTGGTTAGGTGGATTAGACACCCTTAAATTACCCTTAGCATATGTGTGTGTGTGTGTGTGAGTGTGTGTATGTGTATATGAGTGCCCTGCAATGGGTTAGCACCCTGTCTTTTATACTGTATAGGGTTACATGTGGCCCAGACCCTATCCCTGGCAGCCTAAGGTACAAGGCAGGGGACACCCTGGACAGCATGCCAACCTTTTTGAGGGCATGATACTATAAATATAACTATAAAATAATGTTAATAGTGTCATTTCTGCCTTAAGTACTCATCACTCAAATACGCTGCATAAAATTTAATCAAATCTTCAAAATTATTGCTAAATTAAATTTAGGAGAATAAAAGTATCCATAAATCAGCTAAAAATACCACATAATTTATTAGTTCAACCCTTAAAGGTATCTAAAACCAAAATAAATTTATACCTTTATACAAAATTTGCTGCAATTTAAATAGACATGACTCATGTATCTTTTTAATATTACACATACAACTAAGTGGTGTATTTCTGCTGAAAACACAATATATGTTTTTATAATACTTTTTGGACTGAAAACACAATATACATTTTTTCACTTGTTCCTTTTTATTGTAAAACAATAGGATACAATGAGACAATTTATAACATGAAAGGAACATGCATTATCCAACTTTGTACCAGGGGACTTACAGTACAGAGGTTCAAAGTTCAACTTTTATTGTCATATGCCTTTTAAAGTACAATGTACAATAAAATGCAATGAAATATATTGTGTGCTGGTTCTCTCTCTCAACTCTTAATCAAAAAAAGCATAACCAAATATGAATAACCATAAAAATATAGCAAAAATATTAAATTGATTAAAATAATCCATAGCATCTAGAATCATTTCAATCAGTTATTCAGCATTGTCCACAGATATGTTTGGCCGATATGCAAACTGTAATGGATCAATATTGAGCGATACATTTTGTGTATATTGTATATTTTGTAGACCATATTATTATATGTCTAATACAATGAAAAAGTGTGTATCTATTCAGGTCAAATTAAGTTCAGACATAAAGTTTTTTAGCACTCATTTTTAATATTTTTAATTAATATTCCATGTTGTTTTAGTTTGGCAAAGAATGGTCAAAACAAAGGTTAAGAGGCAGCCCATTTTGATTTATGAATGGGAAATTTTCCCAAAATTATTAATGATTCAATGATATAATAGCAGTTCACATTCATTTAATCATCTTTCAGATATAACATTGCATCAAATAAACCAATTTGTACATTAACTTTTAACATTTTTTTTATAAAGCTTTGCATGTTCATCCAAAAGAGCTTGGAGTATATACATTGTCAGAACAGATGAAATATCGATTCTTTATGCAGTTTTCAGAAATCACAAAAGTAATCAATGTTCAACTTAAATCGTTCTAGAGTTTTGTTTGCTGGGTAGATATGGCGTAAATTTTAAAAACATGCTTTGTGGGTCTTATTATTAATACAATATTTATATTGGGTACAACAAGTTTTTTCCCCATCATATATCGCCAATAATTGAAGACCAAAGGGATGTTGTGTAGGAGGTGCAGAGAAGTTCAGTGTATTTCTTATATGTTTGTTATTGCATAATTTACTCCAAACATCAGTGTTTAGTAAGACATGTAAAGCTCATAACATCTATTTTTACATTTTCACAGCTTCTCAATAATTGGAGAGGGCCACTAGGTTTTGCATCCATAACTGAAAATTCTTTTGGTGAAACTGGCAAGCCATATAATCAAAGAAAATCCACATGTTGGTAACATACCGTTGTCATTATGCATTTGACTCACCAGCGAGATTTCGTTATCAAACCATGAGCAATAAAGCAATAATTTATTTTTATATACCTTTTTTGCTCAAATACAATATCTGTGTGGGTTAAAATTATGTTTTTGAGATAAGGCCCATGCTATGGGAGTTTGTCTGTGGAAGCTGGTTAATTTCTGTGGAATTTTGTCTACAGAATAATTACATTTCACTTAAAAAAATATGCCATGAACAAGACCAAAGAGGTATGATGGGGACAAATACCAAACATTGCTAGAGTTTTTCATAAAGTCTATCACCCATTTTACTTTAAATGTGTTGTTTAAAGTGAAGAAATAAAAATCTTCAAGGCCACCTTATTTTTTAGCTGCCTTTGAAATTCTTTTTAAAGACTTTTCCTCCAAATAGTCATATAAGATTATGTCTAGTTCTGTAATCATGTTGGTGGGCACTTCAAGTAATAAGGATGTATATGTTACCGAGAATGTGTGACAAGCAGGCATTGTATAGAATGCCTAACATTTTTAGGGCTGGCATTCTAGGTTCGGCAATCATGACAAATCTTCCTTTTGATATCTTAGAGTAAGCTGGCAGTACTCATCTTATTGTTGGTAGCATAAACATTGACCAGAATAAATTGATATAGATTTAAGTCCACAATTAATATTCCTCAGGGACCACAGGTGTTTGTCTCACTATATAGTATTTTCCATCTAAATTTATCTTTTAAAATGGAAATTTCTGCTGAACAATTACGACAACTAGAAAGCCATATTTCTCTGCCCCATTGATTTTTCCAAAAGTGTTCATCAGTTACACGTGCAAGAGTTTCTTGGATAAAGTCTGCTCCTTTACTTTTACAACATAAAAACATGGGTTTGCTTTTAAGCATTTATCGTATACCCCCGGAGTTCATGGAAGAAGAAAAAAGAAAGACATAACAGACAAGAATTAAGATTAAAGTATATAAGGTAACTTCTCTCTCCACCCCCCCAAATTGGCCAAGTCATTGTCACAAACTGTCCAACACTACACGACTTTTCAACATGACAGCGTGCATCTAACCAGTTTACTCAAGGTCAGTGATGAGGCAACTTGGTAATTTTACTATTTTATTGTTTTTTTCTACTTCTCATCAAGTCTTTACCATCAATAAACGCGTATTCAGTATTCTTCTGAAGTAAGCATGTTTTCCTGCCTTTCTCGCTTTCCACTGCTGGCCACAGACCGACCATTCCTTGCTGCCTTATTACTCGCTGAGAGATCTTCTTTTAATATTTACGAACGTTACGCAGTTAAATTCCAAGATGCAACTGAAACAAATTCTGTAAATATCGTTGAGGTTTTCCGAGAAAATGTGAAGGACATTCACTTTGTTGTGCAGACGTTTCGTTAGTTTTAAAGCTTTTTGTGATATCTGCCTCACGCTATCCTGCACTCCATAAACACGTTTATTTTTCTCGCCATCCCGACAATCAGCTCAACTGTTAAAACGTCATGAACTGCTCTTGCTCGAGGTTGCATCAATTTCTCACGGTCAACCTCCCGAAAACACAATATACTACATGACGTCATAACAGATGACGTAGAGACGTACAAGTCTCGGAGAAATAGACGTCCTCTCGCGATATTTCACGCGGGAGTCAATAATCGCCATGTTTATGGAGCGAGGACGAGAGTGGGCGAAAACTGAAGAAATACTCGTGTGTGTCCGCATATTTAGTTGCATATCCGGTTGAGGTAGAAAGTCCATGATACTGCTCTTTGTCCTCTGTATCCCGCGTTACTTTCAAGAGGAATCGATCGGATTTAAAGAAAGCGAGCGCACTTTTTGCGTAGCTAAGCACGCCTTTTGGCTCGGTGCGGCCTTTGGATTAGCGGCGGTGGCTAACGTCGTCGGCGCATCGCGTGTGCTGCTAAAATGATCATAGAAAACCTGGATGCCTTGAAGTCGTGGCTTTCGAAAACCCTGGAGCCCATGTAAGTGTTTAACGTGCACGTTTTTAGATACGGTAAGAGATGAACGGCCAGGCACTGTAGGCTGGTGTGGTGGATCTGGCGAGGCATGAACATTTAATCCATCTGGCGCTCACCGTTTGCACTTGAATTCTGTATCGCCTGAATTAAGTTTTAAAGGTTAGGTAGTTGTTCAGCGGCTGCTTTAAGTCGACACTGGGTTATATTTATAAAAGTTTAACGCAGTGAAATCAGCTGCTGTAAGTATAGGTTAACGAGCTTAACATTTCTTACAAAATATTCAACTTTTGTTATCGTGTTTGTCAGCGGTGCACCATGCATGATATAGATGTGGCTGTTTTTTGCAACTTTGTGTTACTAAGGCGATACAAATTATTTATGCGGTAGAATAAATAGCAGTTTGCTTAAGAGGGAGTCATGCAAAAAAAGTAGTAATTGATTTGTTAGCGTGCGCTAATGTTTTTGAATGAAATGCATTATGTATGTTGCTTCATGTATCTACAAACGCTGTACGTCAATTAATCCCAGGGTTTTATTTAACTGGATTTTTTCCATCTGAAAGTAAGGAAAGATTTACCGCGGTCTGCCTATTTAGTGTGACAGGAAGATATGAGTTGTGAATTACCATTTCTTTGTAGATGCGATGCAGACCCATCAGCCCTAGCCAAGTATGTTGTTGCCTTAGTGAAGAAGGATAAATCTGAGAAAGACTTGAAAGCACTGTGTATTGACCAGCTGGATGTATTTCTTCAGAAAGGTAGGTTTCATGCATGCTTGCTAGACTTTTGTACTTCAGAATTTATCAGTGTGGTAGTTCTGAATGTGTCCTAAAGATGTCTCTGAAATTTGAGATTTGTTGCCCCGTGCTTAAAAACTAGACAGCTAAAGCAAAACATCTTAACCTTTATAAACAATTATTTTCTTAAACAGATGTCTCTTGAAAAATGAGCCAGTTCCTATTGCAATCCCATTACAATACTTTGTAGCCTATTTCTTGCTGCTACGTTACTGTGAAATACCCAAGTGATTTTAAGTATAGTTGTGTGTACCTGAAATAGGAATCTTTATCCATATATAGTTTATTGCAAAGCTGTATGAAGATTTGATTTTCACCATTTCAAACTGTTATTCCTTTTGCCTTATGCAAAGTTTTTGAAAGAATAAGAAGTCATTAAGTGCTCTATGCTGCTGGAACCTGATGTTGATGTGGACTGTATGTCATGCATGCATTTTGTATCCACAGAGACGCAGGTTTTTGTAGATAAACTATTCGAAGCTGTGAACACAAAGAGTTATTTACCTGAGTTTGAGCAGTCATCCGCAGCCGCGAGAGCTGAACCGTACACACGGCAGGACAAAGATGAACAGAAGAAAGAAGAGGTGTGGTGGTCTTCTCTAATGCTTGCAGTTAAAATGAACATCTTAAATGTTTTACAGAGATCACTTCACTGGATGCTTTAATTCATCCAGTCTTCGTTTGTTTATGTAGCTTGAATTTTTGCTTCATGCTGTGTAGCTTTCTTTGAGGTGCTTAGCCACAGTGTTTAATTTTAACAATTTTAAAATCATAAAAAAATTGCTTAGATTTTTATCACTGACTTGTTTTTTTTTTTTTTTGGGTGGGGGGGGGGGTAAAAATTTGAAAAAAAAAACCCAAAAACAAAAGTATGGAGGGCCGGGGGCCCCCAGGGAGGGGCACCATCCCACCCCAGG